>JBBMJM010150134.1:0-10781 GCA_037832705.1 Centriscus cristatus
GGAGGGATGTAGTCAGAGGAGAGGGGCAGGGTAGGGGGAGACAGCCAGGCTGACGCTCTCTCTCTCTCTCTCTCTCTTCGCCCCAGGGGTGTGTGCTGCTGCTGCTGCTGCTGCTGCTGCTGCTGTTGCTCTCTCTTTGTCTGAGGACTGATTAACAGAAACCAAGACTAAAGTGAGGGAATATGAATTATGTGTGCTGACAAAAGCGCCCATTGTCTCAAACCTCGACTGCGTTCTGACAAGTGTGTGGAAACAGTGGGGAGCCCAGATAATGGCTGATACAAAGATGTGCTAAATTGAATCACAATGCAAAAATAATGTCTATTATGAGATAAGAAGCACAGAAACCTTTGAAAGGACAAAATGCAGGGCATAAACAAAACGTAATAATAAAACATAGGTTATGGTTTCAGCTCTGCTGCCTCCATGTGGTGAAAATTAATTAATGCACATCAATGAACGCGTGCGCGTTGTTGTTTTCTGTTGTTCTTGATCACTATGATGAAGCTTGACTAGTGGTCTATTTGTTGTTGTTGTTGTTGTTGTTTTTATCAGTAAAGATATTTGAACACCAGGTGGAATTGTGTTTTCTATAATCTGTCAATTCCATGAAGGAAACCGTCCTAACTCTTCGCATCCTTTCAGTTCATTCTGCTGCCAAAAGGCAAGGAAACAAACTGCGACGGCTGTGTCACAAAATATGTCCGGGGGGGATGGGTTGGTGGTGGTCGCGGCTGGCGGCCGGGGTCGGCAAGGTCAAGAGGCACCGAGGCTTCTTCCGGCTCCTACTCGGGACCCCCTGAGTTGCAAGAGCTTGGAATTCCTGGTCGGAGACGAACCTCCACACTTGTTCCTTGTAGTCTGGAATATACAGGGGGAGTCTGCCGCACATTTTCACAGCACTTTTTAGAGACAGTTTAAAATAAACGTCATGTTTATATGGTGAAGTTCGTCGTGGAAGCGGTACACACCATATAAGGTTTCTATTCAAATTAAAGTCAAATCAATAAGAGCTGTTACCAGTTGTGTCATTATTGCTCTTTTGTTCATTGCGCAATGAATTTGTGAACGTGTGACCTTGGATGACATCAGTAAACGTCATCACATCGGTGCAGTTCGCTCCACAGCTGTCTGTAAGTCCCTCACGTTCAATGCGTCATGCCATCTACCTGCTCCCCCTCCCCAGGATCAATGGAGGTAATCTCATTTCTCTGAATGGACGCTCTGCTGCAGCAAGAGCAACTGTTTAAGACTTCACCTCAAAGACCGTGATCCCTGGAGATACTTGTATTTTCTTCTGAATTAACGTTGTCATTATAAAGCAGCATATTTATCAGTATTTAGATCCCATTGATTGATACGATGAGTCTTGCACCGGCTGTTTCGCTGCGGTCAGGCAACGACAGGAAGAAAACGGACTTTGGTCAGAGACACTTTCACATCGTGCGCACGTCTTGTGATGCTGCGGGAGAAAACCACTGATTGTCGCGGGGAGCAGACACTGACTGACAGCTCTAAGGTAACGCCACAGCTGAAAAACTGTTTTCTAAACTTATCTTCAAACGAAGAGTTCTCACTGTTGGAGTAAAACAGTCTTTTGTTCTTTTGTGTGTTATTGGAAATCTCGCAAACTGTCTTCCGCTGACGCGTCTCATTCATTCCAGGCCTTGCCAGCTTTGTCAGACCAGTAGCTGGAGACGACTACATAGAAGCTCACTGTTTTAAATCGGGTTAAAAAAAATATTCATTGTTTCACCTTAAAGACAGAGAGAACAACCACTTCCTGCTAAAAACCAAAATCATACTCTGCTGATGAATCTTCTTTAGCTACAGTTTGTACTGGACGATACTATTATCTGAGGGCCGTGTGCTGTGCGGTGGGTCATGGAAGGGAAGAGCAGCTTGAGGCGTAGCCAGTCACTGAGGAGCGTCTCCTCGTCATGTGACAAGCCCACCTGGACCGACGTGAGGGTGCAGGACAGGAAAGTTTCCGTCTCACAGCTGGTTGCAAGGTGAAAGCTGCGTTTTATGACCAAGCTTCTGATTATGTCGGTAGATGATTGACAGTTCTCTTGGGTTCACGACAGATATCAAACTACGGTGGAAGTACAAACTTCCATTCAAGCTGCTTCCAAAGATCCTGGTGAACCGAAGCAACGGGAGGTAACTGATTTCAGAGCAACAATGCAAAAGGAAACAAACATGATGTACCCTGCATGTTTTATGATGTCAGACTACAGCATCTCCTCTACCGTTGAACGGCCCACTGGTAAGGAACGAGACTCCTCTGGGGTCTCTGACGAGGAGAGGTGATGAACAGCAACGTTCTCGAGGCAAAACCAACCTGAGCCGCAGTCAGTCGATGGGGAGTCTCCAGGGAGCCGCGGGGTCCATCAAGGCTCTGAAGACGCTGTTTGAGGCCAAAGGCGCAACACCAAAGAAGCCGGCCAGCAGTTTCCCAGCTGCAAATATCACACCACATTCCAAGGTGGATGACGTGCTGGCCATGAATGGAGAGGTGGAGGAGGCGAAGACACAGGTGGAGGAGAAACGCGACCCGATTCTCGTTAATGAAAAACCTGACGCGAAAGCAAAAAAAGCATCTCAACAGGTGAATAGATTCATGGTCATCTGACAGTACAGTACAATCAAAGAGATTCATATGTCACGAGTTTCAAGAGTTCTGTGTCCATACAGGAGGTGAATCAAACCCGGACTGAGAGGAGGAGAACAATAGGCAGCATCGATTTGGAAAAGATTGCTGCCTTCCAAGCTGGTAAATCTCTAAATTATATATATTTTAAAAAAGAATTTACAGTGCGATGTGTGATGGACTGCCTGTGCCAGACTGTGGTGTTTCCTCTACATCCTAACACCGTTATATTGAGAGAAATCAGGGCTTTAGGGACTAGATACATGTAACATATACATTCAACAATGACTTTTAAAAGCCCTTCTTAGAATTAACAACAACAACAACAATAACAACAACAACAACAACAACATTAATAATAATGTAAACAACTCCTGCAGTAAACATTCCCTAGAAAGTGCGGTGACTTAGGTCAAAGCTGTCGGCAGTATGAATGAAAGTGAAGAGGTGAAATGGAGATGGACATCAGCGAGGTGACTCTGCAGAGAGCTGTGATTGACTCAAACGGGTGCAGGCGGAGCAGACCACTCCAACACCGGACAGAAATAGCCGGCATGTTACGAGCCATGAATAAAGTGGAGGACAGTGAAAGGGTCAGTTGTCACTAGGGCGGCAGTGACTCAGGGAGAGAGAGCGGGCGGCAGGAGAAGAGGCAAATAAAGGCAACAAGGAGGAAACTACAAAAAACAGAGAGAGAGAGAGAGAGAGAGAGAGCAGGACGGCAGGAAGCAGGAGCTGTTTACATGTGGTGAGTGTCGATTTGTATTCTGTCCATCAGGGTGTCTGCCAAAAAACACTGACTCTAATATCACTGGGTCACTTTTGCGATGTTTTTCTGCCAGACAGCTACAAGGACATTTTAGACATATGTATGTTTACATCTCAAGTCGACTCTAGTGGCCCCTTCTTGCTTTAATCCTCAGTCAGTACTTGTGTCAGGGGGAGTCTGGTATCTCTCCATCACATGAGACATATTTATAACTCTGCCGCCTGGCAGCTGTTACACATTGGCGCAGAAATGGGGAATTGTTGAGATAATAAAACCATTAACATCAAATTTAGAGGGTCAGATGTGGAACAACAGTCTCAGTAAAATCACTGTGATGATTAATTCATGTTAATTTGTCTGTTATGATGTGGAAAATCACCACATGTTCATGGTTGGAAGATACTGCATGACAAAAATGATCATTTCCAGCTCCCATGTGAAGGAGACTCTGAGCGCTCTGCCCCTCAGAACAGATAAATTGTCGCTGTCCATTGTGCCTGCAGATGAAAAGAGGAAGTCAATCTCCTTCACCCAAAAGGAGAAGCTGTGCGTATCAGTCAAAGCTATATCTGCTCTCTATCTGTCCAAGGTGGCACCACAGGAACCAAAGCAAAGACTTCTGACACAGGTAACCACCACTGTATTAACAATACATATGGTTAATATGTTCACAGGTTCAGAGATGATCAATATTCAGTCTTTGGTTTTACAGTTTAAAGTCAGTATCCTAGATGCGTCTTTGCTTTTACGCTCTGTTCCACAGCATAGCATTTGATTTTACGGCTGACATGTACATACGTAATCACTCTATGTGGGGAGGTACCTCTGTGACATCCACATCTCCACTTGCAGCATGAATGAACTGGCTGTTGTTTCCATCCAGGCACAGGATCAGTCATCTGAAACCGGGAAGAGAGTCAAACTAATCAAGGTAACCAGAGTTTTGCATGGTGGTGTGTTTAGGTTTTCCCTGAATTTGCTATAATACAAAGATGTCGCTTCAGAACCAAACTTTGGTTGGTTTTGTATTTGTTTTGTACAGTTGAATACAATGTCAGGTGTCCTTCACTGTATTTTTTCCCCTACTCGTTTATCATGGCTGTGAAATGTGTCTTGAATTGCTGGTTGCATTGGAATACGACTAACAAACTGACACTGCGCATGGAGAAAGAAACTGGAATTTGGTAGGAGATACACGCCTCTCACGCATGGAGCATGACGTCAACGGGACTAATGCCATTGTGCACAGTGATGAGAACATTACTTTGTTCCCCCAAGATGGCTGAAGACACCCGACAGATGAAAGATGACCATCCAGCTCCATCAGTCAGACATCCGCTGGGACCAGAAGACAAATCAGGGGCCCATTTTCAGCATTTCATGCCCTCGCAGACATCCAAGGAGGCTTTGTACCAACAGCGTCAGAAATGTGAACTAAAAAGACTCCTGAAGCACACACATCCTGAGCTGAGGACGCTGGCTGGTGCCGTGGACGACGAGCTTGCTGAGGTCTTGAACTCAGAGTCAGGGGTGTCAGCTGCTGAAACCGGATATGAGGGAGAGGTTCTTTCACGACGATTGATATTTGAGAACTGTGCACTGACTAATAAAGTATCCGCTTACTCCCCCGTGATTCACGCGGCAGAGGAAACTATGGTCGGGGGAAGCGATGTCAGTAAAACATCAGCTGCTAAGGAGATGGTGGAGCCAGAGCAAACGATCTCTTGGACTTCAGAATCCAACTGCATAGCAACAGAGGAGGAGATAAAAGTAGATGTCCAGGCAACTAGACGAATATTTGAGAGTCAGTCCGGGAGAATATCTAGGCCGTGTTCTGGTAGAAAGCTCCAGAATAAAGAGGCAAGCCAAGAACAAAAGCCCGAGTCTGAAATGTGTCACAGGCAGAATCCACTCAGCAGGAACCAAAGCACAAATTTGATAGTGGAGCAACAAGGGCCACATGTTCATGCTGTTAGACAAAGAAAAGAGAACGGCTCCGGTGGCACCAAAGAGGCCTCAGCTGTTTTTGAGGATCACAGTTCAAGTCATCTGGGAGGGTTTGGCCAAATCATCCAAACGAGTGCAGCTCTCTCCCAAAATAACCCATTTATCGCAAACAACATTGAAAAAGAGCATGCCCATGCTCACGCAATAAAAACCCACAACCCAGCAGGAGAAAGTGACACAGCTGAGGTCCCAACAGCCAAGGTCAAGAACAGAGCACATATGTTTGAATCAATGCCATTTGACCGCATCAGGCACCAGAACAAGGATGAAATAGAGACAATGGTGGAGAAAATCAAGGAGTCACTGAATGCCATACATCGGTTTAATGCCATACACTCAAACGGCTCCATCATTGAGGTGAACGAGACAATGATGGCGAAAAAAGCTGAATTCAAACTATCAAGGAATGGACCAGAGGTAAATTACGACGAGGTGGCTGAAGGTAGTTCGCAAAACTTGATACATCACGTCCTGCCACGAGCAAATCTAAAGTCTCACGTCACGTACCTTAAGGAGGACCGTGAAGGGAACATGGAGGCCACAGAGGTGAAAGTACCTGTGCACCAGCACCAATTCGCCACCAGTCAAGAAACAGAGTTCAAAACTGCCAATGTCGTTCAACTTATTGAGGATATTCTCCATCAAGATAACTCCGTGAGGAAAGGAGTGATAATCCAAGAGGAACCAAACAAATGTGCTGACATTACCGTCTACTCCCTCTACAAGTACGCTGACGAGGAGGACGTAAGAAGATTTTGTCCTCAGCAAGGGGACTGTGCCGGAAATGAGACGAAATTCATTTGGAATTCGATTAGTGGATCCCTCGTAACCTTCCCTTTGGAAACCTCTGAGAGTCAGACCTTCCCAGCATCCATCAAACCTGAAATCACAGAAAAGGGAAATGTAAAGCTGTTTAAGAGTTGCATTGAAAATGGTGATTTACATTATCTGAAAACTCTTCAAGCTGAGCCAACAGTTCAAGAAGTCAATAATCCTCCAGGGCTAACTGGGGAACCAGGCGGCCGACTATGTCTTGAACAGACAGCTGATCTAGCAGAGGAAGGTGCTTCAGAATGGGTACCAGTGGATGTGAAACGACTGAAAAGTATGTTCTCTGGAGATCAAGTACAAACCCAACCAAAGCCAAACGGGAAAAAAAGTCACACCCATTCCATTGCGCCACTAATAAAAAATCAGCTGCCGTTAGAAGGAGACATTGGCGTGCCACCCCAAGGACTAAAAAAGGACAACGTCAGGGAGTATGGTGCCCAAGCACAAGAGAAGTCAAGTGACTCCACTGTTGTATTTCACCTTGATACAGACAATGAAGATATGGTCCTTCAGGCGGAATTAGTCGAGGTGGTAGATGACAATGATGAAATGTTAAACCTCCAAAACGCGATCCACAACCTCCAACAGGCAACAGTGGAGGCCAGGTCTTTTCATCACCCACAACAGGATACATTTCTTGATGAGGAGCCATCAGCAGGCTCCATCATAACTCAACAACCTAAACCACAGAACGCATACAAGAACACACACCCCCAAGACATCCATTCTGAAGACACAAATGCAACTGAGGCATGCGACAAAAAGGATCAAAATGGTCCAGAGACGATCCAGAAACCCTTCGAAGATTCAAATGTTTCCGGAACAAGAGCGGCACAGCAAGAAGACGAGGAAGTTGTCTCTGTGGGCAAACTCAAAGCTGCGTTGGATTCCTTGGAGAGATCCAACATTAATGTCACTAGAGGGGATTTTAAGGCAGCTATGATTTACCGAAATGCCTCAAAACCTCCCAAAGAAATACCACAAAATGTGACAGCAGAGTCTGTTCCAATAATAGTGGAAAATAAGGCTTGTACTGTAACTCAGTGTGCATCATCTCAATTACAATTACGAGAAGATGGGGCTGTAGAGGAGGGGGTTGGCAGAAACAAAGAGAGCACAAGTCAAACTATGAATGAACAAGCTGCCTCAGAGAAAAGCAAAAGGCCTGTTGGTCCAAAACCAGCGATCCCACCCAAACCTGAACATTTGAGTGCCAAACAAAACAAAAATCAGTCAGGGATTTCTCACATGAAAATGAATACCACAAGACCTGAAATAATAAAGCAATCCAAAGAAGTGCCCCAAAAGGATGAACTCAAGCAAGACCAATCTATAACAGACCCAGGACAAGATATAGAAGCCCACGAAAGACCTCGGCAGAATCCAACGATCAGTGAAGTTTCACAGGAAAGTCATACCAACCAGCAAGTCCAAATGTCAGTCATCTGCATAGAGAGTGATAACACGAATGAAAATGGTCAAAAAGAACGCCCAAAGAACGTCCCAGCACACGATGGTATAAATGAAACAGAAGAAACACATCTGGATTTCAATGAAGCATGCAAGATATTTGGGGGTAAAATGAAAGGACCTAGAGTGAAAAATGCCCCTGTAAAGCCTAAAAGAGTCAGGATTGCCCAGCCGGTCAGTGAAAGCACGCTGAGAGATGAACATACTCCAGCACACGTCAACGCTGAAGAACAGCATCAATCCGTGGAAAACCCGAGAGGACAAACGGACGACGGCAAAGACACACACGAGAAAGTAATTAAACTGGAGAGTAAAGTTGAGTTGAGGGAAAAGAAAGGAAGAAGTGAGACAGAGGACGAACGGCGACAACGTCTGTCAGTTCACATGGACGAGATCATGAGAGGGAACATCACAGCGGCCATGGAAATTTTTGATAACTTGCGGAAACAAGAGGAACTGCGGAGCATTCTTTGCCGTGTTGAAGAAATTGAACAAGACACCAGTGAGGTGGATGTGACGTCGCTGAGGAAAGTGTTTGAGGATGTGCCCGACTGGGTTGTCAAAGAGAGGACACACAAAAGGCTCAAGTCTGAGCACAAAGAGCAAAAGTTGCCAGTTTTAAGAGACAACAGGGAAAGTAAGTCCCCAATGGCGCATGTCTTTGGAGATCTTGAACGAGCCAGTGAGGAAATTATCAACCTAAAAGAGCAGACTTTAGCCCGGCTACTGGACATAGAGGAGGCCATAAAGAAGGCTCTGTATTCAGTCTCCACACTGAAATCTGACACCGATATTGCTGGTCTATCATCTCTGTTCAAAGAATCAATGGGAACCGTGCAAGCATCCCCCCCCTCTGGCACCATCAGTAAGATTAGCATTGAGTCCAGCAGAACTAAACCCTTAAAGAAGGAGGAAGGCCCTTCTACAAACAGACTTCGACCAGATAGCCAGAGCACGAGCCATGAGTGGACCTCTGCAAAACAACGAGCGAGTCCCCCATCTTCACCCGCGTTTATCTCCATCCAATCTGCTGCTCGAAAGACAGATAAACCAGAGCGGCTGCCACCAGAGAGCACAACCTGTCCAACCTGTCAGCACAGCCCAAAGACAGAGGAGAAATTCCGGACGACTAAAACGTTGCAATGCAACAGCCCGGCTCCCAACAGGAAAAGAGATCCCAGAAAAGGCGGTCAACAGAAGCCTGCCTGCTGCCCGATCAACCCCAGACGGGAGCTCAGCGTGCTTGAGGTGCAAACGATCAACGAGGAAAGTATTTTAGGAACCAAAACAGTCACGGAAAACTACGAGAGGACAGATGCCGGCGGTAATCGCTTCTACTCCTCCTCCAAAACTGTTGTCACGGCTCAACCAGAAACCACGTCGACCACTGGTCGGGTGGTGATAAGTCCACCTATGTATGAGGTTACCACATACCCAGAAGTTCGGCTGCCCATCAGTCAGAAACCTTGAAGGAATAACTGTACAATCGGTGTGTTGTCTTTGTTGTTTATGACATTTTAATTTAAGTCATTTATATGCTTTGTGGGTGTATTTCCTCTCCTCATGTTTGAATTTCATTCTGCATTTGCTATAAATAGTATTCGTCGTCAAACTCTTGTTTGTTTTTGCTTTTTTATTTATATGCAGACGACTGCGTTTCTAATGCTCGTCTCGCTTTTCTCAGCAGCTTCAACCGGCTTGTCGAGAAACGTGCTCGGCCTGTTTGAAGCCAGTTTATCCGATGGAAAAAATTACCACGGACAAATACATTTTTCACAAAAGTTGCTTCTGTTGCAAACAGTGCAAGAAAAAACTGAGGTGAGACACTGAATATTCTACATAAGAGATCCAAAGTAGTACAAATCAATGCTTATCACACTGTGATCTACCAAATGAATCCATTGGTTTGTCCATTTCATTATGGTCTGTGTTGGCCAAAAAATGATCGAATGTCATTTTCTTTTTGAGACAAATGCAATTGTAGAGATTTGTCATATTAAAATTTCTAAAACAAAGCAAAACAAACACAAAGCATTGTACACTCTTAATGTTTTTCAGTATTGAACAATAATAGAACTAGTTAGTAGAAACAAACTAACTTATTTTGGTCTCTTTGGTCGCTGCCTTGTTGTTGACACACTTTTAAAATGACTTTCATATAAACTCATTTTGAGAGCGACTGGTTTGGCACAGACATTCAGGTTAGCATTGATACATCAGCAGACAGATGCCAAGTAAATCACACTCATTTCTGTTACCAGTGAAAAGCATACACAGCGATCCATGCTGAGATGTCGTCTCTTTGAAAATGTGTCACATCGCAGGTGTTTTTGTTCTTTTAACTGACCAGTTGTACGTGTTTGTAGCATGTCCAGTTATGCACCTTTACACGGGGAGTTCTACTGCATTTTTCACTACCGACAACTATTCAGACGAAAGGGGAATTATGACGAGGGCTTTGGATATGCTCCACACAAGAACAGATGGCTCTTAAAGACAACTGGGGACTTTGTGTCCAGTGATTCCGAGGCCTGACGAGTCCCCCTGTGAGTACCAGCACACACTGATCTCCATCGGCTGCAATTGCCCCTCGGGGATAAATAAAGTTTTCTGAATCTGAATCGGCTGCCGTCATTTTCCCGATGTTCTCTTCCTCCTCCTAGCTGATGGGTTGGTGGCAATGAAGATGCAGTAAATCCTGAAGCTGCGTCTGAGGCATCAGATGTACTCTTCAGATCTGACAGTGGATTCCTCCTCTTACTGGACATGAAGAATCGTTTAGTGGCACTGAGCAACACTGATTTAATCAAAGGTAGAAGCTGCTCGGCAGCGTGTGGGGTGATTCAAAGACATCACATGATTTGAATGTTGTTTTGTTAATGATTTCACATTTTATAGTTCTTCTGCAATCAAAACAACTACTACTCTTGGAACAGACGAATATATAAACCATATTCAGATTAAAAAAAAAAAAAAAAGAACATGGTCATTAGCATGATTCGAAATGAGATGAGATAATGAAGTGGGAATAATTGACCGCTAATCTTGACT
>JBBMJM010150204.1:0-10777 GCA_037832705.1 Centriscus cristatus
CACACACACACACACACACACACACACACACACACACACACACACACACACACACACACACACACACACACCTCCTGTCGACCATGAGCCGCGGTTTATTTCTCACATTTCACCTCACATCCAACATCGCTCAAACAAAACAAGCCAGAGATTTGCAAAAGATGACACGTCCTCATGCATCTCGCTTGATTTACAAAAAACCCCATATATATCTAAATTCAAGTCAATTAATGGACTTCTTTGCGGCATAGTGCAACCCTCTCTGAACACAATGAGAGGGTATTCTTCCTCAAAGCCAATAATCCAGTGGACTTAATCCAATAGGCAGCGATGTGCCAACACTCACTGCTGCCAAACTCAATCACAAACTGACTGCATCTAAAAGAAACGAGTCAAGCGACTCGAATGTGTGGTTTAGGAGAACAAAGGACAATACAGGAACCAAATCACATTAAAATCAATGGCCATGGATGAAATCGGGATGATGCACACTGTCACTATTCGTATGTGAATCTGGCAAATGGGATTGTTTTTGTTGGGCGAGTTGTTCTGTAGGTTTCAGAGGGGATTTCCCACAGCTGAGCGAGTGCATTCAACTGGTCCCGAAACCACAGCTGTGAATATTCAACAAGCTTTTTCAGACTGGGGCTGCATGATCACGCAGCAGGTTTCCACATCCAGTTGCTCGGAGTACCCGGAGGAGACCCACACAAGGTGCAGTTCAAACTGTTCAAGCAAGCGAGCTGTCCACTGCACCACTGCTCCACCCTGCCACGGAAAACCCTTCGATTCTGATGTCTCTAAACTGATATCTGTTCAACATAGTGAGTCATGCATGCATTTTCTGAGACAGGTATGTAAACATGCACAGTTTCAGATGCACATGAAGCGTGAAAGCACCACTGTTTCCTCCGTGAGCAGGTTGGCATCATAGGATCATCCTGATCCTAATGTGAGCTGAGGCTCTGGGTTTAGTTTGGATGAGGGAGCAGCGCCGCAGTACCTGAGCTCTGTGTCAGCACTCATTGCTTCCTTGTCACCTTTTCTCACCTTCTCTCCACCTTTGCTGTGCTCCCTTCCCATTGTGTTTTCGCAGCTTTTGCTTCCACTATGTCCGCCTCTGGCCTTTTCATCCATGTCTTTTTCCTCCCTTCCCCAGTTGTTGTGTAACGTTGATGTTGTTAATGTTGTTAATAGACAAATGCCCCTTCCAACCACAATTCCCCTGAAGAAATACATATGTACAGTATCACCACAAGGACCATTCGTTTTCTCCTGTGGTCAATCAGTGTTGGGTTTGATGTAGGACTAGTGTGTGTGTGTGTGTGTGTGTGTGTGTGTGTTTGTGTGTGTGTGTAGAGTATTCAACATGCACACAGACACACACGTCATACACACTTTATTTGTTTGCACTTGCACAAAAATGTGTGCTTCATTTGAATGCCACACTCCCAACTACTAACGGGCAATATGTGTAAGAAATAACATGTTTTTTTTCAGCTTCCTTCTGAAGGAATGGAGTTGTATTCAGAGACAAAGCTAAGGGGGCTAACTCATCATCAATATGTAATATATACTATATATCATCACATATAAATACATATTCAGGCACACCGATGTTGTTGCAAAGAAACAGTGGATGTCTGGATGATGTGTGAAATGAGGGGCAAAGGATCACGAAAGGTTCAGTGAATGGATGAAAGGTAATATGAGTCAGAGGAAAGGTGTCTGGAAGTACCAGAGGAAGGAGCTCAAGGCTTAACAAGGATAAAAAGGTGAAACAAGTTCCACAGAAACAGCAGTGTGACACGTCACCGCGATGAGTTCAGTTTTTGCTCATCTGCCATCACCTCTGGACATTCTCCCCTCCCACAACCTTTGATTGTCTTCTTGTTATGCCAATAAATCAAAGACAACCGTTCCGCAGAGAAACTCAAGACGCTTTCTGCTCATTAGATACACTGTGGTATTTTACAACACATTGATTTGACCGACCTCTCTGTGACCCCGTGTTGTGTCCTCGCTCTGTTGACAACTCCAAAGCCAGCGTTTTATTTTCCATCTTAATCCAGTTAGTGAACTGCAAGGAGTGACAGAGAGCGATCAGGTGACTTGATCAGAGGTTCAAAATGACATTTAATATCAAAGTAGAAGTGGGTGGAGGGCTATTCTGCATGTATGATAAATCAGATGTGGTCTGCAGCCTGAAAGTATGAGGTGAGCCAGAGGCACAATAAGTGGGAATTTATGGAATTATCAGCAACTAGGATGAATGCAAACGGGGTCAAGAACGAGACACAAGATGGGTTTGAGAATGAATTTGTGTCTTGTTAAGGTCTCGTTTTGTTTTTTTTGTGTCTCCTATCATGGAGCAATTGCGAAAAGCTTAAGTGCTTTCTGCCCGGCCCTCGATTGAATAACGAGCCCCTGAAAGGCTGCTCTTTGCCCCGCCTAACGTGAAAGCAGGGACGTAGTGTGAAAAGAAAGGAGGAAGGAAAAGCAAGTAATCACATCAGTCATCATGCTTAAGTACGCCTTTGTCTTTACCGGCGTCATCCAGATTCTGGAAAATGTCACAGAACAGAACACTGATGATATGTCACACAATGACACGTGAGTCAGATTCCAACTAGTCCACATTAATTCAGAGACACAGGCAGTTACATACTGGTTACATATTTTCCAGTACAGAAAAAATGTGACAGATATTTCCAATTTTTCAATACTGTATTTCATAGGGACAATGACATTTCTAAACATGTGTCAAAGCGGGTTATCATCTTCTTCACCACACTACGAGCCTGCTCTCACTGGGGAGCAACACATAGACCTGGTGAGGCTGAGGAATTTATTACTTTTCCAAGGGAAAAAGGACTAAAATGATTTCTGAGGTGTTCAGGACAGAAGGAGCAGACGAGGCCGATGTGCTGGGTGGTAGAAGCAGACAATTTAAATGCATTCTTTATTTTTCGAGAGTGGCAGAGCGACATTTACTATGAACGATAGGTTTTTAGAAAATAGATCCCAGGGCCATTGTGCTTCAAAGTGCCCACAGCTTTCTTCCTTTAGATAGGTAGATAGACGGATAGATCAGCACAGTTCCTCTGAGGCTCCCGCCGTTGACTGCTTCCCTGGAAAGCATCTGTGAATAAAATAGCAAAATTGAAACAACTCAGTTTTACTTCCTTTACATTTAGTTCGTTATATAAGTTATATATTTAGTTACATTATAGTATGAGCAAACATAGTCAGCAAACATTTCCCAACGTGTTCCAGAGTAGGAACGTGTCCACGTCCACAGCTCACACTGACATTTCAATAAGCCTGTTAGCGACCTCATGCTAACTCTCCCAAACATCCAAAGCAAAGCGCAGCGGAATCAGCCATTAATCTGGAATGAAACCAGTTCCATGTTGTTGTTGTTGTTTGAGAGCTGCAGCATTCTTAGGTCACTTATTAGCTCATTATGTGGCATCTGTAGGAAATGCACACACAAACACACACACACCAGTTACCTGCGACCTTTTGTTTAAGGTTAGTTTCCATGCAGGTTTGTTGTTTCTCCTTTTATTTTGTCACCGCCTGCATTTCTGAATATGCATGCATGTACGTGTGTGGGTGGAGACTCTTAACCTCGCCTGCATTCTATATCTTCATTCTTAAACACTATTTACATCTTCCAAATCTCCCTCCTCGTCCCTGTTCGCCGCAGGATTAGCTCGCTGCCGTCAGTACTCCCTCCTTCACATTTTAATTTAGGACAGGATTTATTAAATCGGGCTTCCTCCCTGCACAGTCCAAACTGTTTGAACAAACGTGATTGCAAAGGGACGGCCGAAGCCTCCTCGGCTGCTCGCTCACCTTCCCGCAAGAGGTCGGCAGTGGATGAAGAGCTCAAACTGTAATTTTCCTGTAAGCTGATGATCAATGCTGTGATCACTGCCTGCCAGAAGACATAAAACAAAATGATTATTGACAGTGTTCGCTCTGACTGCCCGAGTAGAGGAAGCACAAAGGGTGATTAGATTCTGTTGTGTGTGTAAAGGTGCTTCTCCGTCAGTCCATTTCTCAGACACCGCTTGTGTTCTTGTCATTTTTTTGGCAGGGAGATACAACTGCAGCTGTTTGAAGCTCTGCCTGTCTTTTTAGTCTCTGGTGTTTTTTTTTTTTTTTTTAATTTTTTTTGCACAGACGGTGGAATATCTTAATTCTAAGTTGAGATGCAGAGAGACATTAATGACCCATACAACGTCAGACTTACCAAGGAAATGGCACCATGAAGATGTTGCATCTTGTTTGTGTGTATTCAGCATAGATTCACAAGTACGGCACGTTGGGATTCAGCAAAACATTTTGATGGGAATTATGTTTCTGTGAAGATTTTTGTGCATCATAAGTGGCTGAGGCACATCTGAAGAGGTGTAAAATTGTGAATACTGAGCAGGAAGGAAGTCTTGTTCTGCAGTGATTTACGTTTGACGTTTGTATTCATGCCTCCTCGGTAGTGTCTGTCCAAACTGCTGAGTGTGTTGAAATGTTGTCAGATTACAAATCCAAGAGACAAACAGCATGTAACATAAACATTTGACAGGTCAACTCGCTTTACATGTTCTCACTTTGAAATCCGGCTTCAGCCTGCTCGTTGTCTTCTTACGTGTACGTCCTGTACAGGAAGTACCTGGTCCAAATGCAACAGACATCACTGCAATGATTCTCAAAGTATGGTCTGGGGACTCCCAGGGGTCCTTGACCCAAAAAAAAAAAAAATAATAATAATAATTTTAATTTCATTTCATTCGTTAATTTGTAATTACATCCAGACCCTCAATTCACCCTCAGGCATGAAAATGTTTGTGTCCCCGTGCTCAAGTTACCATTTTAACCAATGACTACGTTCATTTTGGTGCATTTATTTGTTAAATCCAAACGTCGTAGGGACTCGTCCACAGAGTTGTTGTCTGTCGATGCAGGAGTACAGCTTGGTGCCATCCTCTGTCTCATAGTGTTTATCTGCAGCGATGTTTCGGTGATTCTCTTTGATTTAATCGTTGCACCTGTCAGAGGAGTGCGGCTGGTTAGCAGAAGAAGTTGTGGGATGATTTCCGGATTAGTGTGAGTGTGTTTGACATTCCTCCACATCTACTTGACTAACACAACTCTGTGATGCTGTGTGTGAAAGAAGTGACAGTGAGTCAACAACCGCCATGATTCCTGATGGGCTTTACGCCTGAGGTAACCACCGGGAACATCTCTCTCCCTTTGTGACAGATGACTCCTTCTACTTCAGAGTTCTTTTTTTAATTTTTTTTTTAAATGCTAGAAATTCAAATTATTCAAATTGCAATTACCCCCCATTTCTCCACCCTCCACCCTCCCTCTTTCTCCGTACTACATCTTTCAGTACGTTTTAAATGGAAATGCTGGACTTTGGCATGAAACCTTCATGGACCCGTGAAAAAGCTCAGAACACAGCAAAATTGCATGACAAACTATTTTTATTTTAAACTTGACATTTAATGGGTTTCATTGCTGTTTCATTGCTCTTGTTTTGTTGTCACGGTAACGGCGGGGTATAACCTGGACGAGTTGCCTGAGCTATCGGAGCCGCAACGTCTGTGTGCAATGTGCTCTCAGTGGAGCAGCTTCAGTTCCAATGGAAGTGCACCGACGTAAGTGTCGCATCTGGTGTTTTCAGCCGGAAGCCTACAAAGAAAACCCAGTGCAACTGTCTCGATAAAGGATTCTCCCTCCCCTCTCACGCCCCGCCCCCACCCATCAGTCCCTGCTCGCCGTCTTCTCTCTCAGAGGGGAGCCGCGAGCCATGTTTCTGCCTAATGATGCATTACAGAGAGGGGAGGAAGCTTGACAGTTAACAACCTCCTCTCACTCTTCCTTGGTAGGCACACACACACACACACACACACACACACACACACACACACGCAGACGTGTCAGTCACCGGCTAAAGTACACCCAGTCACACGAAGACGAGTAACCGAGTTCTGAGATGTTCCAACACGTCGTTTCAATCTGTGCACGTGTTCAAGAACAGTGATACATTTAAAACCACTAACACATACTGTATGTATTCATTTGTAGTGTGTGGATACTAGTGTCGTCCTGCTGATCCTGATTTGTCTCAGTGCGTCTCATCCTCCCACATGTTGTATTTTATTTCGTCCCAGTCGATGGAGCCCTATCTGGTTCTGTCCCACAGGTTTGTGTTGGAGATCATCTCAAACCACTAGTGAAGTTTCTGAGTGCGATGAAGAGACACTAGTTGTGGCTACATCACGGACAATTCCAGAATCCAAAGAAAGTCTGTGATTTATTTTGCTTTGCGTGTCAGTATCTCAAATTATGGAAATGAAAATCAAATATTGACATTGTTTACTCCCAGAAAGAAGCATGTGCTATGACGAGTATTTGATAAACCAAGATGGGGTTGAAGGCTCATTAATTATCAAGATCACTTTTATATTATAAAGTCAGCAGGAAACATCAGTAATATCAATAATATATTAACTCTCAAGTTGCTGTCAGATAAAGTAAAGACCTTGGGAATGTGAGTGGTATCACACCGAAATAAACAGTGTGCGGAATTTCGAGGGTGGGATTGGGATGGATTTAAGGATAAATATGGAACTCCTGAGGTAGAGTGACACATGTCTTCATCAGGAGCCTGTCCTCATCTCTTACACCTCCCACTGCCGTGGTTTTAGCCTCAAACACATTTTTGTTGATCACATTTCTGTGTTGACATGACGTGGCTTGTATCACACTCACTGAATGATGCAAAAAAACACAGAAAAAGAAAATGACCACGTCCCTCTGCAAACACTACCGTCCATAAATGCAAATGTCATGATGGCCATGTCCAACCAACAGAAATCAGTCGACAGCTCCGGTTCGTGGTTTTCAGGATGCGGAGTGAAAATGTGCCACTTTGCTGCATAGTTTCCATGCGACTGATATAAAAGCCGTCAAACTTCACACACATTTAGCCTAAAACTGATCTCAGTCTCTCACGTTTCTCACATTATCTCACATTTTACTGACAGAATAAAAGGGCTCTGTACCGGGGGTCTTTGAAACACGCCAACTGACTGATTTGACATATTACTATATACAGAACTTTTCCAGGATATTTTCAATGTCGATTTTCACGTCTTGTTTCGTGTCGGTTCCTCTCTGCTTTTCAGCTTCACCCTTCACCCTTCCTCTGCCCATGCCCCCCCCCCCCTTCCCTTTCTAATGAGCGGACATGGCTGCAGTGTAAGTCTTGCATTCGTGACAGCCTCTCTGCCAATTAGTGGGGCAGCCACCAGATTTCTGTTTCTGCCTTTGGAGATCAAATCCGTGTTGGTGTACACAAGCCACAAATGAGACGATGCACTTGCAGGCTGGAGATTTGGTGAATTAATGTACAATGCAGGGAGGCTTGTTTTTATTTAAATACATACTTGTGTGTGTGTGTGTGTGTGTGTGTGTGTGTCACAGAACTTTGACATTTGCGAGCGTGCGACACCCAGGTATCAGCCGAGAGGCAGAAAAACTCCACTCAAACGGCGCCAGAGCCGGCGCTCAGTGGAGATTCCCGGGATCAGCACCACAGACAGCGACTGTGACTTGATAAAGGAGCCTCCGACTCTCCAGCAAAGCTCACACTGGGATACTGAGGAGTGATATTTGTGAAATGTCTGGTGTGGATATTTTTCTTTCTTTATTTCTTTTTTTACTGTCCTGAAAAAGAGAGAGGCAAAACACACCATGGCTGATCCAAAACCTGCGAAACAGGGAGAAACATCATTTTATAGCTATTCATATTGAACGTGCATCGATCCTGTGATCTCAGATATTAAATTGTATATTCTGGAATAGCCAACATGTCTGGCAGTATGTACGCTCATGTGAATCTCTGGCGATAAATTTGATTTCCAGATGTGTGCAGTCAGAGACAGAGAGCTGGCAGGTTGATGAGTGCCTGCTCATGTGGTTGAGAATGTTCTACTCAGCAGTGAAAAAACAATAATCCTGAAAGCAGTGACTCATCATAGAGAAAGATTCAGAAATGGATTTTAAAACAATGTATGTTGTTTTGTTTTGTGGGTGCCCCCCCCCCCAATGCCTTTAGCTTCAAAATTCATATGCAAATAAGGGAAAAAAAGACGTTTTATGGCTTCTGTCCTCATACGGGAATGAGGTGACTCATCAATTTGAGCCTTCTGACAAATACGGCGTTTTTGAGACAGGAGTGACCATTACCCAGACCCAGAAGCACAAGCAGCCATCACGTTATCTCCACACTGAGAGGTGGTGGGGAACCAGAAAAGACCCGTTCGACATACGGATCTCTCTCATGTGTCTGCACTTCTTGTCTTCACATCAGGCGGGGATGTCTCTGTCCTCATGTTGTTGTTGTTGAGTCCTGGTGGATTCACGTCACGTCACACCAGACCCAGACTCTGTGAATGTTTCCTTATAATGGTGTGAATCACCTCCAAAGAAAAGGAGCTGGCAGAGAAGCTTGTTAAGCTCTTTACCCGTCATAGAAGTCTATGCCGAGGGGGCCGTCTGCGTTTTTATCATTTATCATGCTTGTCGCTCTTGTTTAGGCTCGAGGAAACCTGCGTGCTCTGTCTGTCCTACATGCCCGTGCATACTTAGACGTGCTCATACACCTGCTGTCACAAACGTATGCCGTCACTCTTCTCGATTGTTTCTCCTCCATCGAGACATTGAAGCCAGCGGCTGTAGCCGCACTCTCAGCAGCCGTTTTCATATTTCTGGTTTATTTGATTTGATTTGATTTGTTTAATTCTTTATTTGTTTATTGACAATAAACAGACATGATTTAAAAAAGAAAAGAGGAACATTTTATATTCAAATCATCCCAAATGGAGTGGGAGGAAGCTGTCGCTTATTCAATCCAACCCCTAATGCAGCTATACTCTTTGCTTGTCTGCCTCCTTTGAATTGAAAGCTCCTCTACTTGTATCATTCCAGATGAATTTATGTCTCTCTCTCTGTCTTAACTTTGTGCAAGCATGCTTTGGTGAATGTGCACGCTCTGCGTCTGAGCCAGCGTTGGTGTGCACTCTTGAGCACGGAAGGGTTTGCGTGTGCTTGCGCAGGCTAATCTATCAAAACAAGTGTTTGTGATTGCCAGCGGATGGATGACCTTTGGGGCCTCCCTGGAGTCCTCTGTCACATCATGTGCTGGAGATAGAGGAGAGCTGCAGAAAGAGCTGACGAGGAAGTAAGGAACACACTTGCAGGGATGAATAAGTGTGTGTTTTTTAATCTGTTTTGCTGAGCGTGCTTCCTCCTTTTTCACTAACCCCCTGCTTTATATTTATGTACTCACGCACATCGTCGACATGCAGCTTCCCGGTAGACCTGCACTCGTCGGGTAGCAGCAGTTGAGCACCTTGCGCCGCAGCACGCAGTCACTGTTGAGTGTTTACATCTTTACTTCATCCGAGCTGCTCTCAAACAGTTAAAATAGCTGCTTTTTGGTCCAATGCCATTTCTGTCATCTTCAGCCCACCACACACAGTCAGTGAATACATGATGCATCATGAATATGAAATGGAACATATCAGTTTCCCCTCTTTGGTAGATAATAACACTTCTTCTGAGGCCCTGAGCACAAACAACCAGAAAAAAAAGTTAGAAAAAAAGTAAAATATGATGTTAGATGTTAATGTTACCAGACGCTTTTGTGATAGCATTTCAAATTAGAATGTGCATGTTATTTTTGTACATTTCACGATGAGGTTTATAGGATATCAGTTGACACAGCTTTGCCAGAGAAGGTGATGCTGCCACATGAGCTTATACCAGCTTTACAGATAGCTTGAAGACACCTGCATACTCAGTTGCTATGATTCGACATGAGAGCGTGCACGCACGCACATGCACGCACGCACGCACACACACACGAACGGACACATGGAGCGGAGATGGCATTTAGACGGTGACATTTTCCAACTGACATTTTGTCTGTGGCCAAATCCATACTCACTGAGCGAGAACCGCCGACACATGTGTGCGATTCATGTGCGCTGTCACACGTGCACGTGTGAATAGACACATGTCGACACCGTTGAGCCAAACAGGTTCAGGAACGTTTGCGACTGTCGAGCTGATTTCCTAGTTGTCAGTCTGTGATGACCTTGGAAAGACAAACTTCATTACAACATATATATTCAAATTTAGCTCGTTAACAAGACGAAGGGGAAAGGAAAATCATTGTTAATGACACGTTCTTCTTATATGTTGATGAAAAACCTTTAAGTTTCACAGTGGCGAGCATCATCAGGCCAAACTGCACTGGATGGATTTGTAGTGTGAAAGTGTGATCCCATAGAAAGAAGCTTGTACTTGTAATACTTTACACCAGGTAACATTTGACACTTCACCAAAGAGTTGAGGGTCTGTTGTCAGAAAACAAACAAACAAACGAACAAACAAAAACAAATGCTAACTGGAGCCACAGGATGAAATGACGTTTTCATTCTTTCTACGTATCAAGTAGAAACACCGATACTTATTTTTAGCTGCAACACATAAGACCTGGATCAATGAGTGTTTGTAAAGTCTGATTTAAACTTTGAGTTTTAACACGAAGAGGGATCAGTGTGTTACCAGCATGAGCTTTGTTAAGGATTTTAAGTTACAAAAAAGACAATTGTAGTAGAAGAAGAAGAAGAAGAAGAAGAAGAAGAAGAAGAAGAAGAAGAAGAAGAAGAAGAAGAAGAAGAAGAAGAAGAAG
>JBBMJM010150226.1:0-10775 GCA_037832705.1 Centriscus cristatus
TCACTGACCCTTCATGTTCTATCCAGTTGATTCAGGGAGCCAATGGTGTCCTAATGCTGGTTTAGTTCAAACTTTTTTTTTTTTCCAAAATAAAACATGTTGAGACAACGTATCAACATTAAATTACAGTGCTATAAATAATAGTGAAAGTGTGACTTTCATTATTTACACTGCATCTCCACAGGATCTAGGAAAACTAGGAAGGCTGCCAGACAGCCTATGTGAGTCTGACATCTGTGGCTGGAAACACATGTCGACATACTGGAGCTGGTGCTTGAAGGACGCTTCTGAGCTGCTTAAGTCAGGATGATCAGCTCTGCTCGCTCATTTGACTCAGAGGTCGTAAAGCAGAAAACGGACCCAAACCCGGCCAGCACGTGCGATTTGTCTAAATGTTTTTGTTCCTCAGATTTCCAGAGGTTGACCTCTGACCCAGGCTTCACTCACGATGCTTACATGGGCATTATTGAATGACTGCATCACTGAGAAATGTGTCACGTTTTGATCCACAGTTGTATGATGAGCAGCTTATGTGCACTAAAGATAATCTGCAGCCAGTGGCCAGATGTGATGACCTCACACATTTGGGTCTAATTATGTGATATACATACCTTATACCTGTTCTTGTTCACAATAATGCATTATTTTTTAAGGAAAATATTCCAGTGGCCTGTCAGACCGTGGATCAGCAGGACGTGTTCTTAGAAAGATGTTACAAATCATAACTCACTGTTCTGGTGCTCTTCACCTCTGAGTGAAGTTCACTGCAGCATGATGGGATTTGGGCCGAGGAGAGGCCAAGAACGCCATTTGTCCTCCATCCTCCATCCATCCGCTCACAGTGACGAGAAGCGTAGTGATGGTTCCCCTCCATCTTAACATGACATTCCTCATTATAATTTCATCAGGCTGTGTTGGAGGGAGTCCATGGAGCATCTTGACAGCTTCTGGGTCAGACAGATCTAGCGTGAGAGAGAAGAAACTGAGGAGCTGTCTACGTTTCTTTGAGACTAATGTTATCAATGCTGTCACCGCAGCTGGCGCAGAAATCACATATACACAAAAATAACTATGAACATTGCTTTGATTCAAGGAAAGAGAAATTTAGCTATTTGCATGCGAGTGCCATAGTTACTGTAAGTTATTTCCATGTAACGTTGTGCAATACAAGCTCACACACTAGATCATTCATCTTACATCTTCGATAGCTGAGCTGTATAAAAGAGTTCAACAAAAATGACATTGAACAGTATACACGAAAAGTATAGTGACGTTGTTAGATTAGACATCAAAATTGACACTTGTCAAATTTCTAATCCCCAGGGCTCAAGCCGCCCAATTTCCATCAACTGAAGATAATTTGAACAAAATTTTGTCTTCTTCACTGCTTTTTCTTCTTCAAATTTCTGTCCACCACAGCTTAATAGCTTAAGCCAGACGACTGCTGTTATCTGACACACATGTGTTTTCCACGTTGGTCAGCCGGCGTAACCCATGGTTGCTAGAAATTTGACAAAAGACTGAAGAAAAAAGGATTTTACAGAAATTCATGTTTTTCTCCTTTGGTTGGTCGGTGTAAACCATGGGTGTTTCGAACTGACCAAAAAGTGAAGATTTTTTTGCTGATATTTAAACTTTTCCACTTAGGTTGGCCGGTGTAACCTGTGGTGGTCAGAGATTTGACTATAAGGTGACGACGGAATTTTTTTCTTTTCTTTTTTTTTTTTTTTTTTGGCAAATTTCTACCCCCCACACTTTTTTGTATATCATGAAATCACACCAAAAACACACCACTTATGAAAAGTGGCTAACTTCAGTTTTATAATGGACCAATGGGGCCGTGTCACCGTTAAAGAGAATAGCATACATCTTAGTTCATGTTTAATTTGACACTGAAATATTTAGAAGATTAAAGTGGCAGCCGGAGAGATGCAAAGTCTCCATTGTATGCATTAAATCTATAGCCACGTCTCCAGCAGTCATACATCTGGAGTCTCTATCGCACAATGTATTGTTCTGTCACGCACGCACACGAACACACTCACACACAGTTTGGCCTCATAGTGTTTACATTGCCCAATAAACAGGCAATCTATTCAACTGAAGGGAGGAATGGGGGAGAAAATGGTTGACGATTAAATATTGTTTCCATATGAAAGTGAATTTTTCTTTCCCTCTGGCCTCAGGACTTCTGCCCCACACGTGTGAAAGTCAATCCCACCTTCTGTTTTTTTTTTTGTCTCATGTAACACAGTGATGATAAATCTCATTGAACATCACAGCGTCCAGTGGCACACCAAAAGCTAATGCACAGTAAAAAGAACACCTGTGGGCTATTTTGGACTGACGTGGCGTTTTCCACCACTGCAGCATCATAGCACATGACCTCTGGGAGGAAAGGTGTTCTTCGCTCCGTTATGAAACATTGAAGTCATAAATGAGGTGAGACAAACAGTTGCTGCTGCTGCCGCCGATCTCTGTGCTCTCACATGTCAACAGATCAGAACCTGCCAGGAAAAATGCAACTCACCCAACAAGCCAAGACGAGGCATTTATTGAGACTTCCATGCATGAAGGGAATCAGCCTGCCGACATTAAAGCAACTTGTTTTCATTCTTTTAGAGGCACAGAGCTTCTTACTTGTTCCTAATTAATTGCACAGTCATCCATTGGCTGCTGAGAGAGGACATGTGTTTGCCCTCAACAAAGCTGATGTAAACGCTCAGATATTTAACTCTTAAACCGACCACCAATGAAAGGAATACACGTTTTCATGAGCTAATTGGGCTTTAATGTGCATCATCCAGTCAGAAACACAAATAGATCAGAGAAGAGTATTTTTGTGTAAAGCAGAATGATGTTCTATTTGTGGTGTGAATGGTGTGGTGTGAAGACGCAACAAGCTTCTTCACAAGTCTACAAATACCCTTAAAACGTGGGTGTGTTCCATTCATAAAGTCGAAAATGACAAAGAAAGGGTTTGTAATGAGGGTTGAAGCCACTGTGGATCATATGGGGTCACAGGAGAGGAAATGAGAGTGGCAGTCAGCTGTAATTAGGTTTTACAAGATACGGAGTTTGGGTTTCTTCTTTACCATATTACACACTTAACGGGAACTGCTGCTGCTCTCCAGTGTCATACTGAACTACACATCAAACATTTGAGGGTTTATAAAGTCGAGGCTTTTAAGGGATTTTATTTCTGACAGAGCTTGTTAAAATCACATGCCTGATCCTGTCTTGAAAAATGGTTGCAAATTGTTCCAAAAAGCTCTCGGAAGCTGTTGGATTATAACGTGAAACATAAATTCCACTGCACAATGGGTCATGAAGGTTGTGAAAATAAATAAATAAATAAATAAAATCAATGGCCAAGCAGCTCGTGAAAAAATATTTGGACGCTGTGGAATTCCAAATGCTTCTGCTGAGATGGTGTGACTGTGTGTGGGGAGAGCGACGGGTTAATTTGAGCCTTAGAGAGAAGCCTGTTGCCAATTAGGCGCAGTGAGCCACATGTTGGCTGCACGTCGATCTCCAGAAGGGGCAACGGAGACCGGCCGAAAGCAGTTAAATGTTTGGACAGCTTTAATATGGCAGAGATGTTCAATCGACACAAATAGATGAAATAAGTTTTTTTCTCCCTTTTTTTAATCGTAGAAACATGGCGCGTATCTTTCTGGTATTCGTATTCACGTTCACATTTACGCTGAGCGGAATCGAGAGCGTGTCGGAGACGTGCCGGGGGACGCGTTGTCTCCCCGGCCGGGACTGGAGCAGCCTGTGTGTCGGAGCGCACTGTCCGGGGCGAACGGAGGCTGCATCATCTGGAACATCTGGAACATCCGCCGCAGCATCCCGCCTGCAGTTTCACCAGCCTGCACAACCCAGACCCCGACAGGTCTACCCGACATACCAGCAGGACACTCATCCGAGTCACCATCCGTCCCGGAGAGCACCGTTGGCGCCATCCACCGTCATCCAGGGAGGATTCAAACAGCACGCGGCCGCGGACGGCGTGAGACGGACGAACCCCAGGACGCTCACGGCGGAGGTGTTCCACCCGGGCTGCTCCGGTGGCACTTGTCCGACCACGTTCTCCCGTCACCCGGCGACTGAGGATAGCGCAGCTCGGGAGTGCAAAGGATGCGCAGCGCACCCGCGCACGCAGCAGAAGCCAAAGTCGTGCGTCGGAGAGGGCTGCGGTGCACGCGGAGGAGCCCCCCGCGGAGGGAGCTCTCCGCCGGCTCATGTGACAGAAAGAGCAGCTCAGTTTCTGGATGAGCTCCCAGACGTTGGGTCGGAGGGTGGAACGTGGATACAGCTGACATGTGATCTGAAACCAGGTCAGGGCGCTCGCGAGTGGAAACTCCAGTGACAAACGTGGTTTCAACACTTTCCTCTGTTTGCTGCAGGAGCCAACGAGGTTCCCTTGGAGGACGCTGTTGTGCTGCAGCTGCAGCTGTCCAAGAGCCAGGACAAGCTGGTCGAGGCCCTCAAGGGCCAGCAAGACGAGGTCAGAGAGCTGCAGAGGCTCCTCAGGGAGCAGCAGGGGGCGCTGGTCAGTCAGCAGAGGGAAATACTGGAGCAACAGAGAAAGATGTATGAACACATGGAGCAGGTGAGCTGACGGCGTCAAGAATGTCATGTTTTTTTCCTGCGCAGTGATCGTAGTAACGGTATAAAAAGACGTTACTTATGTTTTCTGAGGACTGTAATAATATAAAACTACTGGATTTTATTGATCGCTCACATCAGACAGGAAACATCTGTGCAGTGTTTACTTCAGATGATACACGTTGTTCAGGTGAAGGCGCAGTACGACGTACTGGTGGAGAGTGTCAAGCAAACGGCCCTGGAGAACCTCCAGGGGAAGCTGGACAGTCACATGGAAGTCCTAAATGAGCAGTTCAAAGTTCACCAAGCGCAGCAGGCCCTCTCTCTGCACAAGGTGGACATGGAAGCCAGCATTATGGAGGTAAGTCACAAAGTGTGTGTGTGTGTCTACATTCATGTCCAGATTTCATTTGTAATGACGGAAATGTGACTTTAATTTCATGGCAGACGTTGCATTTGCAGAAATGCATGGAGGCATCGCTTGGAGACATATCCTGTATATCCTGATTATACGTGACGTGCCTCTGGAAACGTCTTGTCAATTACACGCATTGAAATTCAAGTTTTGTTGTGTGTCATGTCCACGATTTGCTCCAATTTAATGGTTTGTCCTGGTTGTAACATGACACGGGCGTGTTTGGTGCTGCCAGGTGGGGCGGCCCTTCCTTGCCTGTGGGAACTGTGGCCCTCAGGAGTACTGTGGCTTCAGCGACGGTGTTCCTCGCTGTGAGAAGTGCACCATCTGTCCCGCCGGCTTCTTCCTGGTCGCCCAGTGTTCAGTCTATGTCGACAGAATCTGCCAGGTTTGAGTCACTGTTCAATGAACATGTGATATTTACTGGGATGTTTCTATATGGACACACGTACATGTTTGATCAAACTGGATTTACCAATGTCTGGTAGAAGCGTAACCCAAAGAGGTTTATCGGTCAACCGACAATCAGAGGCACGTTAGAGTTGTTGAACCACCCAGTCAGAACACGAAAAGGAAGGCAGAGGAGAGAACTGGGGAGAAAAAACAACAACAACAGTTGTTTGTACATCTACCCTCCGATCCTTAATGTATAATGTCAGTGTGCTTGTCGTTACAGGACAGAGATGAATGCCTGGAAATCGCTGGCCTTTGTAGAGATCAACACAAATGTCTCAACACCCCCGGTGAGAGGAATTTGTAAGAGTTGGATGGAAGAACATTTCCATGTTTCCTCACATTCATCCACATTGGCCCTCTCGGAGAACTCATCTATCAGCAGCATTGTTTCTTAAATTTGAGGAATATCTGTAATGTGAATACATCCAGATACATGTGATGGTCGATTCATTTGGTGGGTGGGTTTCTGTTGTGGCATTTGTACCAACCAGGTGGTTTCCGGTGCCAGGGGATGACAGCGCGAGATGCCAGCTCAGGCATGTGCGGCCACAACTACTTCTACAACGTAGAAAACGATGAGTGCCAGGCCTGCAACGAGTGTGACGGAGCACCGCTGGCATCACCATGTACATTTACAACAGACGCCATCTGCTCTGCGCCTGCTGCTGAGGACGGTGTCTTCTCTCTGTCCTGGGCTGGCAACGTGAGTCTTCCAGGTGCCAGAGGCCACATCGTGCCTCAACCCTTCCCAAGTGTGCAGCTTCAGATCCAGGGGAAAACCCATGAAAGATTTGTGTCAACTGAGGACGGACAGCTGCTCTTCAAACAGCACGGTCTGGTCTGGCTCGATGAGAATCTCTCTCTGAACCACGGCTGCCGCAGTTTCATCCAGGTGGGGTTGCGTATGAACAGCACTGGTGGCTATGAAGGTCAAGACCTCAGTGGCGTCAGGATCGAGCAGCGGGAAGTGAGGTCGCTCCAGAGTATCAGCATCAGTGGGGTGGCTGAGGTGGCCCCGGGACATACGATCTCCCTGTTCCTTCGGAGCGCCACTCACCACTGTAACAAAACCATGGAGGGTCTCCAGCTGTACGACCCCGCAGCAGCTCCACTTAGTCTCCTGTGGCTCTCCCATGACACCGGCTCTGTTGCCATGACAGCACAATCCATCGTGTCCGCACACTACCACACAAACTACAGGCCGGTCTTCCGCACAACCTCCACGTCTGACCCGTACGTCGTGGTGCTGACTCATGACGGCCGTGGGATACGTTTCGCAGAAAGCGGCACCGTGCGCTTCGTGTTTCAGCAGGCGTTGTACTCCATGGGTCAGGCGTGTGTGACTGAGGGCTTCCAAATGTTGGCATACGTCAACCACAATGGAAGTGGCATGGAGCTCTGCCGGACCTTCAAACCAGGCGTTCACTATCGTGACACATCCATCTCTCTGTCCGGAGTGGCGAAGGTTTTCGCAGGAGACACATTAGGCTTTGAGATTCTGTCGCCCACTCAGTGCAATGTACGTTTCTTCGGTGACGAGACAGGTATCAGTATCCTCAGCCTGGTTTGGGTGCCTGTGGCCATTTCTTCCTCTCTCTCAGCCGCGGTGGCCCACACGGGTCTTCCTTCAGGAGCCATCCGAAACAAGCCGCTGTTCTTCCACCAGACCAGCCCTCAGGTGCCTCAGATGCAGCTTTTTGGAAAGGTCCAAGCCACAGATCCAAGTAGAGATTTTGTCTTCAGAGAGAGTGGCACAGTCAGTGTAGCTCTGGACCTCAAACTCATACACTCCTGCAACCTGCTCAAAGTGACGCTGCTGAGGCGAGGTGATCCAGAGAAGATGAGGGCTGGCAGGGAGTCCGACGGAGCGCGGCCCGTCCCGTTGGCCCAGCAGGTGGGGGGTCAAATGCCGGAGGGTAGTCACTGGACTAGTGTGAGTCTGCGAGCGTCCTTCCAGGTAAATAACGGCACAGCAGTGTTCTTCACTATGGACTGTGTACGTGGGCGCGTCAACCAGATCAGCCAGCACACAGGAAGTGGCGTGTCAGTCCTCTGGGTGGCAGTGTAGCTAAATTGTGTCCTCAGATGACTTCAGTGGACAGATAATAAGACATTTTATGATGACAGAGATATTTCTTGGGTGGGATTATACATTTTTACATATTCATCTCATTTCTGTCTGAGGAAACAGTATTATCTCATTGTTGCCACATCGAGTTACAGATGCTTTGCTTACTTTAAAAACATGAAAAATAGCTTTTGTATAAAATCACAAGTTGTCATTGTTCTTTAATTTGCACATATTCAGATGTGATATAGTGTATTTATGTTTTACAAGTGCTTCTTTTGGAGAGGTGTCTGTCTTCATGCTAGCTAAGCTAACGCTAAAGCACCCGGCTGCTTCACATAGACATAACAATTTATTCTGGCACTGTGACTAATGTCACTCCCTAGATTTCTGTTTTGTATCTAAGATGGTTAAAATATGGACTTTTAACTAAGTATTATCATTGTACACCAATTTATACTTCTATTAAACCACCTTTTAGTGCTGTGTGTTGCCATCTACAAAGGGACAATAAACACCTGCAGACAACTCGATAATAGTTTAGCTCCAGTTTCCAATTTTTTAATGTTGAGTCTGACTTTTATTTATGTGAGTTAGTCTGTTGACGCCAGAGGACTTTCACAACGTTCCCACAACTCTTTCTATTGCCACAAAAAGTGGCTCATTGTTTGGTTCTGACGCATCTGTGTGTGTGTGTGTACTTTAAAGAGCATGTGCTACACATTAGCCTCCCTTTTCTAATGTGAATATCTCCCGCATGCCTTGTTTAATGGCTCTTTTTTGACTCTTACAGAGACTTGTACTTCATAAAGGCCTCGCTAACAATCAAAGTGTGCTGTCAGAGAGACAGATAGTCTATATTTACTAATCTGTAATTGATATGTACAAAAAATATATATTGCATATTGATGTACATGGAATAAAAGTGCATTGGATTTTGCAGTTTTACTCCTACTAATCACTTTATAAGCCTGACGGAGACGCGGAGCCGGTCTGACTGTTGGCAGACGCTGCCAGGTGTCTCCTATTACACATGAAAGCGCAGAGGCCCTTTTTTTTATGAATTCAAACAGTTGAAATTATTTTAGCCCGGTAGTTAACCCTCTAATGGCGTTCTCCTGTGACCACCCTCCCATCCCCAGACCTCGCACTGCCCTGGCATGAGATCAAAGGAGCGCACGCATGTGTTCCACGGAAACCAGCAGACCAGCTTGATGTTATGTTTTCACTGTTTGAAGTTATGACCTGCAGGTTAGTGTGTGCTACAGATTACACAGTAAATCAGGATTTCTGGGGGATTAAAGCCATCGATGTGCAGGTTTATGTACGGAAAAGGGGGGGAAACGTCAACATGGCAAACATCAATAGTCTAATTGTTTTAATGAGGATAAAGAATCCTCATCTATATGCCCTCCATCTCAGACAAAAAGTAAATAAACAATACCAAAAACAAACAAAAAAATCATCTCTTTTTTGGGGGGGTCCTCATGTCAGCCTCTGCAGCAGGAGGACATGCTCCAACATACTGTAGTTTTCAACTCTGCATTGTGGAGTGGACTTGGTGATGCTTAGCACTGTCTGATATCCTGAATGTAAAAGTTATTTTCCTTTGATCACAGCACTGCTATAGTAAATCTACTGGTTTCACATGCATGGCAGACAATTAGCAGAGTACATAGATAAAGGTTGTTATTGGACAGTGACACACCCGAGACACGAAATTGTAACAACTAGAGTCCACCTCATTTTAAAAATGATAAATGATGGGTCATAATCCGCTGCCTGCTAAACAACCAGTGTTTTTTCCTTTTTTTAGGGCAGTCTTGTCTTAACATTGTGACCGCTATCAAAACCATCAGTCAGGTAACAAAACAGAAACAGGATCTGGGGTCAAATTAAATCCACTCTAGGACCGGTGACGGCCGACCAGGTCAGGTATGGTGGTCTACGAAAGATAATTGTTGAGGGAAAAAAAGGATCAGAGCTCCTGTTGTAGAGGGAGTCGAGCGCCATCTGGCAGGAGATGTTCGCCAGGCACATTAGCACTGTGGGTAATAAAGTGCAGCTGGAAGGAGTTTCTGTTGTGTCCTATGTGTGAGAGGACACTCAGGCAGTGACGGTGTTTGCTTGTTATTATACACACAGCAAATGAGCACTGATGGAATTTGAGACCATGCAAAAGAATGATGTAGTAATATAGTATATAATAATAGTATATATTATTTTGTAAAATATAACAAAAAAGGAATAGAACATGTAAACAACTTAATTAAAACACATTTTTTTAAAAAATGGATGAATGAATGAATGAATTTTCCAAACTAATAATACTCTTGGAGCGCCACTCACCAGGTAACAGAGATGTCTTCTTCTTCATAGATTTCATATATTAATTTCCATGCAGCACCAAACAATGGATTTCTCACAGCAGCTGCTGAGAGACAAGAGATCTAAATCAGGGTCGGCAGCCATCAGCCTCAACCAGTGATACAAGAATTAATGAGTAAATATAACTGATCCTCTGACTAGTTTTGGGTGAATGACATTGTGTCATTATGTGCAATAAATAAAGCATGAGAACACTCCACATGTTGAAAGGGAACAGATGCAGGGAAAGAAAACGTGGGTTGCAAAATCTGTCAGGATGGCAAAAGGAGTAACTGACAAAAACGTAATCCTTTATTTTTTTGGATCAGGGAGAACACAAACTAGATATCAAAACCGACTCTATAGATTCAAAATACAGAGAACAAAAGGTGACACTCTCATGGCGGTGGTAAATACAAAAAACCAAGAATCAGAACTGGAATATCCGAGGTGTAAAAGATAATTTGGGAAATCAAAACAGAAAGCACAAAGCTCAGGATAAGGATCAACTATACAGACCAAGTGTGACCAACATTTATCAAATCACTCAATACTCACTCAAAGAAACAAACGTTGGACAAACCATGACTATGGACACTTTCTCATACAGATGGACGATTTGGCATCATGACACGGAACTCAACAGGCTTAAATAGGGGCGAGTGGGCACAGGTGCAAACAATGAAGGTAATCAAGGGAGGAAGAGCAAGGTGGCAAGTATGATAACAAACGGGGACTATCAAAATAAAACAGGAACACAACGACTGACTTGGCCGTTATGACTCTCTCTCTCTCTCTCTCTCTCTCTCTCTCTCTCTCTCTCTCTCTCTCTCTCTCTCTCTCTCTCTCTCTCTC
>JBBMJM010150294.1:0-10768 GCA_037832705.1 Centriscus cristatus
CTTCTTCTTCTTCTTCTTCTTCTTCTTCTTCTTCTTCTTCTTCTTCTTCTTCTTCTTCTTCTTCTTCTTCTCCTTCTGGTGATGATGATGATGATGATGATTACATTGGTCTTAATTCAGTTGTACAATCATGTGTATTTAATACATACAATTATTTTAACATCATTAAACATGTTATTCATATCTACCTTTAACGTGGATCATTATGGTCTCTGTTTGGAACTGTTTGGAGAGGCGATCCATGATTTATTTAAATTTTATGACAGCATTGGGAGCGAGCAGAGCAGACCAGCCATCTGCCCAAAAGAGGTGAGCATTGGAACATAAATCAACTGTGAAATTTAGTTTCAGCCTCTGGCTCGTGCTCAGGAAGTTAGCATTGCTTCTTTTTTAGAAAAAACACAACCTTCAGGTGATGTTGCCCTCTGCTGGTAATAAGTACAATACGTATTATATACAGTAAATTCCACTGCCTCAAACAACCACAGCATATAAAGCTACAATTCTACTACTGAGACCAAACCAACACATACTGGATGAAGTACAACAGTGATTTCATCAATCAATCAGTCAACTACCAGCAACAGTTGCTATGGTGGGAAAATCCTTCATCTTACTTCTGCTGATGCTGAGTTATCATTTTACAGTCCCAGACTGTCCTCATCCTGCCATGTGCCTCAAGACATGCAGCTGAAACATCCTGCAACAGGCAGAGGGAAGGAGGGAGGGAGTTAAGGAGGAAGAGAAAGGGGAGGGATAGAGAAAGATACAGACAGCGTAGCCGAGTGTCCAGGAAGCGGCTCTATTGTTTTCAGGGTCGCCTCGCTTTTCCTTTCAGAGCCACCACGTCTCTCCCTCAAGGCTGTACATCTAAAGTAAACAGAACTCCTCCCCACCATAAACTCTATCTTGTCTGTTGTCCCTCATCTAAAAATAACAACAACAAAAAAAACAGTTGAGAGGTTTTACAGTGCAAAGCCTTGCACTGAGATGTGAGTATTTGTTTCTGTGCTGAAACTATAACTGACAAGCAAGTTGAACTACACTTCTGCTGGCAATGTCACAGACATCAAATATTCCTTTTTAAACCTATTATAGCTTCTCCTGGTTGGGCACTGATGAGCGACAGCGTTGTACGTGAGCAGGTCGGGTTACAGTGGCCAGAGAAGAGGAACCGCAGGTGGGAGGGAGCGCACCTCGGTTCCAAGGTTACTCATTAACAAGCAGTGCCAGAGCACACCTCATTCAACCTTTGCACATCAGTTCTCCATTTTATGTGCAGAAAAATTGAGCTTGATGAAAGGCGGGCGTCGTCTGACGGCATGTGAAGACCAGGTAGGACTTCAAATGAGCTGCTGGTCTTCTGAAAGTGTGTGACGTTCATGTTGACAGACTGTGATTGCTTGGCTGTACAGTGCGGATCTGGAAATAATTTGACTTGTAGATAAACAGTGATTTTTCGACAAAATTGAGTTTCTTCTTGCATTTTGTTTATCTGATGTGTACGCTCAACAGCAGCTTTTCTCAAGTGACAAATGACCCACATGTCAATGGCGATGACACTTGCTGTTTTAACCCCAAACAGGTCATCACCACTCCGCCCAGTCGCTTCTCTCCTGCGTCTGTTAGCAGGGTTACAGAAACAACGGCTGATTTTTAACTGAACATGATTTGGCTCAGGCTACGTTTAGGCTCAGATATGATTATATTAGCTAATTGTTAAATGTCCGAAACTGCAAATTGCAGCATGTATCAGAGGGATAGACTGCTCCTTACTACGTTGTCACACTATGAGACATACATGACAGTTTTCAGTGAATAAATATAATAAGAGCCGTCTTCTTCATGTGGCGTTTTATCATCAGGTGGTTTATACTCATTGTGTCAGCATCACTGAAATGACACTTCACTGGGACTAGTTTGACCTGTTATATGACTTCAGGCAGATAAACGTTGGACTAACGGGCTGCAGTGTTTCCTCTGGAGGCTTGATAAACAGTTTGTTAGTTTAATAATCACACCCATAAACAACAACAGCTGTTTTTCAACTTCGCAGGACCTTGCGCTATTATCCTCCACAAACAATGGCACTCCCCCACAAACTTCAAATGAGATAAATACTCTCAACTTGGCAGTGGGTTAAAAGGGAAGTGGGAGTCTTGCAAGCTGCTATGTGGATTTTTTTCAGGGTGCAGGTCAGCTGAAGGATGTGCAGCGATTATTTGTGACATAGGGAGACCTACGTCATCACATATGATTTGTCACGTGACATATCACACTGGCTCCATTTTGCATTAGGAAACACTATACTGTATGTTGAATCCCTCTAATGAAGCTTCCAACCATAAAGTTGCATTGAGTTCATTTGTATGTTCAAAGGAATGTGATTACACTTCAACAGCAGAATCTAATTATAATGTTTAATTCAGTTTGATGATGGGAAAAGAAAGGATTTTCAACCCTCCAGCCTTCGTTAGTTCCTGTAAACAGACACAATTTGGAGCACAAAAAAATAGATCCCTCTCTACAACAATTATATTCAAATGCCGACATTTGCAGACAAAGATGCAAATGCAAACATGTAAAAATACAAAACAACGACTGGGAGTGTCGCTCCCAGGCTTTGCCCCTGTAGTGTATATTTTCTTGCGCTTTGCCTTTGTGAGGACAGAACAGGAAGAGATAAACGCAACCCTGTTGGTTTGTTGAAAACTAAGACTGTGGAGGAAGAGGAGGAAGGGGCCTAATGGATGGTGCTAAGCAGCTTGAATCAGCCAGGAGCCAAGAACCACACTGTATCTGACAGACAGATCACACTTGGTTTTTACTTCTCTTTAAGTTGTACATGCAGAGCCTTGATTTAAAAGAAGACGTGTGTTTTATGGAACCCCAAAACGGAAAACATCCCATCTAACTCGTCTGCATCCTCACATTGTGGCGACTGGGTTGGACGGACGATACAGCGAGACATGGTGTCGACTTGTGCATGCAAACATGTGTTGAACGTGCAAATCACTGCACTGTCACAACAGCAGTGACTGTTTTAAATAGTGACAGGTCATCGAGGTTGGTAACTCCAAACGCCAAAAACAGCACAAATGTCTGAATCCATGACGACCTCATTAAATGTAGCATTGACACCCACAGCTCCACATCATAGTCTATGTCGACCATATTCAAGCACGCTACAGGACACGTACAGACTCAGTTTGGGGATTGTGCCAGTGAGACTTACAGACTAAAGGTTCTACAGCATGTGAAGCTTCCTGTTTGTGACACACTTTTCCTGCTGTGGCTCCGATCCCCTCGAGCTCCTGACAAACTCATTCTAAATTCTGAGTTTCAGGGATCGGAGTAGTCCTCCTTTTAAGCGATGACATGTTCCCTCTTACCAGATCTGAAACAATTAGGTCATTTGCTTGTTCTTTTCTATTACTGAGGTATGAAATATTCATGTTGTCAAGAAAGTACGGTAGGGCACTGATATCCCACATAAGTCCCATTATTCAGTGATTTCATGTCGTGTTTTTCTGTCCCACTTTTAGGCTCAGTTGACTGCTGGAAAAGGACTTCAGCTCACTATCCTACTCATGTGTGGAAAAAACAAAACAGCATTACCACTCCTTTTAACGTGTTGCAGTTAGTAAGTCCCTCTGCGGGTTCAGTTCCTTCCTGGTCAGAGGAAATCTTCCTGATGTCTACCTCCCTCATCTGGAGGGATGTCAGCTCTGCAGCCTTTGGCAAACTGACTTGCTGAAGAAAATATCAAATTCATTCCAGTGATTTAAGTCCCAGCTTCAGATACAATTCGGGTATAAAAGCAGCAGCGAACAGACACTGCTTATTTCACGGACTTACTTCAAAGATCCATGCTTCATGCTTGTGTTAACGGTTCCCCAAAGCAAACAGAACCGTGAACTACACACTTCCTAAAAGAGACCTCACAAACACAATCAAAGTCAGATGGAGACATCGATAAACGGCACAGCCACACCAGCAGTCACACGAAATGGTAAGAATGTGCTCTGAAGCATATTTCTGTTGTCATCGTCTTTTTTTTTTTTTTGTGGTCTAATCCTTTCTGCTGCTGGCAGTCACTTCAAAAAACACCTTGCAAGTTCTGTCACTGTGGGTTAATGTTTCACAGAGATATATGGAAGCCTGTTTGGTTTTTTGAAGTATTTTTGATGATGCACTGTGTTTCAGAGTGTCAGTTGATTTGTGAAGTCTTGAAAAAGCCAGCACCAGTTTGTAGTAGCTCAAGTGATCGTGACTCACTGTAAACCAAAGGAGCCGTGGCTGTACCAGGTAGCTTTGCCTCGTAAATCTGAACAGATTAAATACAATTGGATTAATTATCCTCTCTTAGATACTTTGACAAACCCGATAACAAAGCCCACTTCTCACAACTGGGCGTTCCTGGTGGCCGTCCTGGGCACGGCCATCTCCGTCTCCATTCTGGTCGCCCTTCTGGCCAAATGTCAGGTGATCCGGCGTTACCTGGCCAGCTACAGACACACACGGCTGAGGGAGATGGATGCTGTCAGTCATTGTGACCAGTCAGGTCTGTTTACTCAACCTTGTCATTTCATATTTAACCCTCCATTCAAATTCTGTTAACTGATGATGAAAAGGTAAAAAAAAAAAAAAAAATGTCAGGAGCTCTTTCTGGAATAAATATTACAATATAGAAAAAAACTAAGCAAAATTGTTGGCAATATTATTGCTAATGTTGCCACAGAATAGTTTAGGCTTAGAAAAATGTATATTTCTATAACAATGGATTGGTTCAGACCTAATAAGGTGCACAACATTGACCAGGAACAATTATGTCCCACTCACGCTTTAACGATTGCTGGTGTTGTTTCCAGGCTTGGATGTGGGATTTGCTGTGCAGGGGGGCAGTGCAATGAACCCCCACTGCACACATGTGAGTGAGGAGGATGATGATGGCTTCATCGAGGACAACTACATCCCAGCCACGGAGAGAGCGAGGGCTCAGAGAGCTGCCGAGCACCTGGAGGACACAGAGGAGGAGATGGATGAAATTGAATTTAACATCACTTAGAGGGAGTAACACCCCAGCTGAGTTACCACCTGACCCCCTATTCCACTCCAACTTTTTAATAAATTGCACGTTGCATATCAGAATAGGCACAAAGACTAAATGCTAGTGCAACTAACAGCTGGTAGACCATACTTTGCATTATGCTAAAAACAACAAATTCAAGTCAGGTGGATCAGCTTTATTTTAAATTTAAACATGGAATGTGAATATGAAATTTTAACAATTAGTTTTGTATCTGTTGACAGTTGTTTGATGGTTGGTTTTGTAGCATACATTATATAATGTGACCAATCTAATACGTGACAATTCTGATAAATGTAAAAAGTGATTTGCAAACCACTATGTTTTATTTTCATCAATAAAACACAATTGCAGACCGGTATCTGTTCATAGGTGAATGACATCACTCACCTTGCTACACTTAGTTATGAGGCTTGACGGGGCTTGATGAGGTTTGCAGAGCCAGCATGCAGCAGATGACAGCAGTGACAGCTTTATGGCAGAAAACACAATGAGTGAAGTTCACACAGACAAGCCTCGGCAGTCCTGGAAGCATAGCCAGTGTGTCTTCAAAATAAAAGTAACATTTCATACTAGAACATGTAGTGTAGGTCTATTCAGGCTAGTTAAATGTGTCCACATGAAAGAGGAGACAGGACTCTGGATGGTGCACCTTCGGTTTGTTTCTATGGCAACATTGTTTTCATCTTCATTGTCTAATTACTAATAAAAAGTATCTCCTTTGTTTGTGTTGGTAACCAGGACCAAGATTTGACTTTATTCTCATCTCCCAGATGTAGACATATACACAGACAAGGAAATGTATTTCTCATTGGCTGCTGCAGTACTGCATGTGTATGCAACAGACTCATAGCTTAAGATATACTAAGCATTATATAGTGTGCATTATGATTATGATGATGATTATTATTTACCCCCATCTAAAACAATAATAAATTCACAGAGAGGAGGTAACTTAACTTTCAGCTACTACCGGAAGTACTTCTCTACTGATGCGGCTAACTTGACTCTTCACTCCGGTAAAGCAGCGAGTTGTGGTCTCGTCTGAAAATCTTGGAGGAGCAGAGGAGGGAGGATGATGGGAGCTACTATTAATGCACATCACTGACCTATATCGGTGACAGTAGACCCACACATTATCCAGACTAACTGGGCGTTTTTCGAGGATTTTTCTGCATTACGATGTCGGCTTCCGCGATTTTTATTCTCGATCTTAAGGGGAAGGTAAGTTTGCTGAGACTTTTTCTGGGGAAGTTGGTGTCAGTCAACACGTGCTACAATAACCCAGTCTGTTAATTGTCAGAAAATGATATCCTGTCTGTAATATTTACGCGTAAACACGAATACTGTGCTAGAAATACTCACTGACGTGGTCCTAGCAAGATTGGCTAATTAGTGTGCTAGCAGTTCGGAGGAACTCGTCAAACTCGTTCGACTGAGTTCGGTCGGTGTAAAGCGAACACTTGTTCTCGTGCAGCGATGTAACCTTCATCGTTCGTGATGTGTCTGTTTGTTTTATTTGTCTACATTTCGAAACACAGTGTAACACAATATTGACACTCAATAATATTTGAACACACCTGTCAGGTGTGAGAGGCAGACACCTGCAGGCTGAGCTGAAGTATTTCTGAATTTAACTAATACAATATTTATTTCACCTGCTTCTTCAACGTTTTGTATTTTAATTTCAAATGTTGACTTTAGCCTTCCTCCCCCACACTTTCGTCAACAGCTGGTAAAATGTCAGGAATTGTTTATTTTTCTCGTCTTAGTTTTGCTGCAATCAACTCTTTCACAAAGCTGCACGAGGCAGCATGTATCTGATGTCACGTGAAACAGAAAATGATTCCTCATCCGATCTTAACACAAGACTGTGAATTAGGACGCATGAAGAAGAATGTAGAACTTCGGTTTAGGTTCATGCAATAAAAATCAAGTTGACTTTACATTGGCCCAGCGACGAATTGGAGTCTCAACGTCAACCAACTTCAGAGTGGGTGTTCATATTATCATTCACCGCAGCTCATCACACATCACAAGACATACCTGAAGGTCACGTAATGACACGTTGATGTCATAGCTTCATCAGTTTCACATCTATCTATCTATCTGTCTTGTTTTGCACATGCTTTGGTATTTCCTGATGGAGCTGGATAAGTATTCAGAATATGCTTAGAAAGAACATTTATAAACAGGAATGTTAAAACCTTTGAAGGCGTATTTGTGTTGTAGGACAGGATGCTGGAGATTTGATCTATATAATAGAAAATGAACCTGTGGTGGATGTAGCGTACTGTTTTGCAGTGCCTCAGAATGTTCTGCTGTTCAATCTCACTTTCTACATGAATTAATTTCTCAACATATTTAACATGTCTTTAATGTTCACATGCAAAAGTTTGTATTCTGTTTCATGGGATGGATGAAAGAAGACACGTTTATTTCATCTAAACCTCCCAGGGTTCATTTAAGCGAGTGCCAGGAAAGGAACTGCTTCAGGTTGGTGCATGCTCGACAAAACCATGAGGGAAAAGGATCATACGCTCACGGTCTGGATGTGTGATTGTGCAAAGATGAAAGTTTTTCTCCTTCTCGGGCTCCTTCTGTATCTCTGCCCTGAGGCCGTCCTCTCCCTCCCTCGGTCTTGACCACCTCTCTGCTCCTTATCCACCACACCGTGGGGTCCCCGGCATGGTCCGCATGCTGCTGGCCCTCGCTATGTCGACTGTAAATGGTTGTCTGCTGAAACCGGCCTAGTGTCATCGGGTTCCCGGTGCTTCCTGATTGCGTTTTTAATAAGTGAACATGCTGGGGTTTTGCGGTTCTAATAAGGAGCAGCACATTTCAGTCGCCTGAAGCGTGAAATGTGATCAAAGGAGCTTCAGGACTTCGAAGGTTAATACTTCCAGCCACGGTTGTGATGTGTCTGTTGGAATGGTTGTCATGTCCTTTAGTCCAGACTAAAATATGACAGATATTTTCTGGATTTGAAGTTACACTCCCCAGAAGATGTATTTAAAGGAATGTGGGGATACCTGGACTCCTGATCCAGTCCATCCATCAGGTTTCCTTTCTTTGGGTTTTAAAAGTTCTTCATCATATTCCATCAGCCTCAGTTGTTCGCCTTGTTATTGCTGCTATTGTTGGCATGGTAACATGATGATGTACACGGATGTACAAATGTATCGGTGTCTGTTGTCTTAACACTGTGTTCCGACACACACGTGGCACAAAATGCCAAATTTTACTTCATTCTCTCCTTGGATGGTCAAGAACGGACGGGTTTTATGCTGAGTAAAAGTCCTGTAACTGTCAGTCAGTTACATTGAGCCTGTGAGTGAATGGTTGGATTCAGTGAGTCTGTATGTGTATTTGTATTTGTCTGACCTACAGTAAACCTCTGTTCCACACTGGGACACTGGGTATTCAGTGTGAAGTCTGTGCAGTCGACGGAGCAGCTCAGTTGTCACATTCATCAGCGTGCCAGTGCTGCCCCTTCTTCTCTTCAGCCGTCTGACAATGCGCGTATCGTCATAAATGACGATTACAACCGATGCACAGGAACATTAGTCCTATAGCTCTTTATTCCTTTATTATTAGTGTGGAGTTGAATATTCTCAGTAAATAATTGTAGAATCGCAATAATCTGCGGTGATGATTCATTCAATATTCATGTCATTCAACCTTCTCCCAGAGGTAGAAAGTCAATTTCGGTCTTATTTTCCACCAAATGCCAGCGATCCCTTGATGTGAAGATGTTTCTATACTCTATTCTCTTTCTGCGGCGACCTCTGAACTCTTTCCTCTGTGGGTTCAGTCTTGTCCCGCAGAGCCCGAGGACACAAACAGGCTGGTCATATCCTTCCTCTCCTCCAGATTGCCTTTCTGGAATTTCCATTTTTATTTATTTCCTACTGTCTTTGTTGTAGCGGACCCCAGCGTGACCTCTATGCAGCACAGACTCCACATTTAAAAAAGAAGGGAAGCTCTTTGTCGCCCGCCCTTTTGTGTGTGTGTGTGTGTGTGTGTGTGTGATGTTGATCCCTGAAGCGTAGGAGCTTTGATCTCTCTCTGTCTCACTTCCCCTGTGCGTCCGCGCTACGCGAAGACTGCTGAGTCATCCTGTGTGGGTTTCCATTAGAATTAGCGGTTGCTGCAGCGCACTGTGCTGCATTCAGACTGCGACAAACTGTCAAATCGGCCACTGTTGCTAAAGTGCTCATTATCAACGTAGCGTGGCATCATGCTGGATTTCTTTCCCCTGTTTGACCGTTTTCTTGTCATCTGGGGGGGCGGGGGGGGACTGTCACAGACCTTCAGCTCTCTGTCCCTGTTCCTTCGAAACACAGGTGCTGATTTGCCGCAACTACATGGGCAACGTGGACATGAACGCCATTGACCATTTCATGCCCATCCTGATGAAGAGAGAGGAGGAGGCAGAGGTCACGCCGCTGATCACGCACGGCTCCTCGCATTTCCTGTGGGTCAAACACAGCAACCTTTACTGTATCCCTACAGAGAGCGTGTTTGAATGTCTTCTTTTCAGAGGAATAGCTGGAACTCTCCAGCTCCACAGGAAGTCTAGAGCAGCTGTGGCTTCTTATTGTCTGTCTCATCACCAGTGTGAAATATTGAGCAGTGGTTCCCTGTGAAGTTCTCCACTGTACTTTCCCCCGTCACTGAAAACGGTGTTGTACATGATTAATTCAGCCTCGTACTGCCGTCGTCAGCCGGTGGTGATTCCCAGCACGCTGCGTTTGTGCTACCTCCCTGTGGCCGTGCTCTCAATTGCTCAGTTGTCTGACGCGTTCAGCTTTTTATTTCGCGAGAACATTTGCCGTCATATCGCACTCGGTTTAAAATTCGTCCAGTTTGCATGTTGTCACATCTTCTCGGTGGCGGATCGACAGTTTTCTTAACAGCCGTTTTGTCAGTGGTGGCGATGACCAAGAAGAATGCCAATGCTGCCCTGGTGTACTCCTTCCTTTACAAGATAATCCAGGTGAGTCTGAGTCCTGATGACTCATGTGTCTGAGGTGGATGTCGGTGTATATTCAGCCAGCAGGTGGCAGAAGTGTAAACATTTGCGTCCTGCTTGACTCATCATACTTCACTGACCTGTCCCATGTGTTTACAGGTATTTAAAGAGTACTTTAAGGAACTGGAGGAGGAGAGTATCCGCGACAACTTTGTGACGGTTTATGAGCTCATGGACGAAGTGATGGATTTCGGTTTCCCTCAGACGACTGACAGCAAGATTCTACAGGAGTAAGAAAACACTACCTGATGATGGTGTTATGTGAGGGGGGGGTGTGTGGAATCAGGAGTTCAATCAACCAAACATGGGTAAAGAGCATCAATGCCTGCAAAGCCATAAACCCTTGAATGTCAAATGGGATGGAAATGGAAGTAAGAGCACATGATGGTTCTTTTCGAAGAGCCATGGGCTCATTGAATGTGTGTTTTGTGGTTTCGTAGTACGCTGAGAGGTATTTGTTTCCAGCGTTCACTCAGGAGCCGGACTACTGTCCCACAGCAGCAGTGGGCGAGCGTGCATGCGAGCGTGTGTGCGTGCCTAGGTTATGCTGATATTTGCCAGCCTGTGATTGGCACACACACACACACACACACACACACACACACACACACACACACACACACACACACACACACACACACACA
>JBBMJM010150326.1:0-10763 GCA_037832705.1 Centriscus cristatus
GGACCGGACAGGGGTGCTCTGGTGTGACCGGTACACTGGTGCTGGTGATTGGTACCACAGGGTCCCATGCAAAGGGATCATGGGGATCAAAGCATGCAGTCAGCTGCTGCTTGGTTCACGCTGGTTTGTGCTACCCAGTCCCATAGCGCTGTCAACAAGTGGTCCCGATCTGGTGGTTGGGTGGTGTCAGTACGTACTGGGACATTTGAGCTAAACCGAGAAACCAAGCAGCATCCAGATGTACGCATGGTGGGCAACATTTTCATGTTTCCGTACCTCCTCTTCCTGGTGGTCCTGGGCGTCCCTGGAGTCCTTTGGGACCCTGCAGACCCAGTCCTGGAGGGCCAGGAGGGCCGGTGTTGCCTGGGGCACCAGGGAGACCGGGGAAACCGCTCTCTCCCTTTGTACCAGGGAAACCAGAGTTGCCGGGTGGGCCTGGAAGACCCGGGTCCCCCTTGGCACCTGAAAGAAGAATAACAACACATACTTGCAGCGCTGTGCAGCAAACAGTGTGTGTGCGTAAAGGTGACAACAAACCTGGCAGCCCTGGAAGCCCAGATGGACCTGGACCACCAAAACCAGGCTCCCCTGGAAGAAGAGAAGAAACAAATACACCCGATGTATCTGATGGTTCTACGACACAAAGTTCACCACATGGAATTGACCTCCAAGCTGAACTTACCTGGCTCTCCTTTGACTCCAGCTGGTCCAGGGATCCCATCCCGACCTGCCTGACCTTTCTCTCCCGGCGACCCTGGTGCACCTGATCGGCCAGGCTCTCCTGGTCTTCCTGGGGCTCCAGTGAGACCTGGTGCACCTGGCTCACCATTAAGACCCTTTGGACCGGGGATACCAGGGGAACCTAACAGGACAGTGGACAGACGTTTAATTCACTTCACCTTGACAATCGGAAGCAGATTTACAACAAACATCTGCACCTTGGAATCCTGGCAGGCCAGGATCTCCTTTGGTCCCTGGTCCTCCAGGTAAACCTGGGAGACCCGGAGCTCCTGGCGTTCCCTTCTCTCCTGGACCTCCAGGGAAGCCTGGCTGTCCTGGCTCGCCCTGCAACACACACGGAGCAAACATTTGATACATCACTCTACCGGATTCGGACATGATGGTGGTTCGACCTCTACCTTGACTCCTGGTAGTCCTGGTGGTCCAACCCCCGCAGAGCCAGGTTCACCTTTGGCTCCTGGGAAACCGGGTGTTCCAGGCAGACCTGAGGCTCCTGGCCGACCTGGCTGACCTGGTAGACCCTTCTGTCCTGATGGTCCTGGCGTGACAAAGGAACAAAACAGTGTGTTCAACGTGTAGGAATTCAGAAAAGGAGCCTTTCGGACACCAAACGACAAAAACATCTAAAACATCATGAGTCGGTCGGTGTACAAGTAAAACCAGAATCCCAACTGGAGATGGAATTGGCTGAAGGTGTTCTGTCACAACCCACCTGGGAATCCCATTTCTCCCATGCTGCCTTTTGGTCCTGGAGTGCCCGGCCCCCCGGGCCCTCCTGGGATACCAGGATCTCCTTTAGGACCTGGAAACCATGGAAACGACATATTGAAGCTCTCTGATTCACGTTTAAGAGTGTGTACTTTTAAGCATGGGTGGGCGAACCCATACCTGGTGGTCCAGTAAGTCCTGGGCGCCCATCTCCTCCTGGTTGTCCAGGGTCACCAGGGAGACCTTGGATGCCTTTCTGACCAGAAAGACCTGGGACACCTGTAGAACACACATAAACACGAGAAGACGTGAAGGCAAACAGTCGTTTTCTTGTCTTTGAAGCACCAAAGATGTTCTCAGCTTCACCTGGTAGCCCCGGGTCTCCTTTGGCTCCCTTGATGTCCTGTGGTGATGGGGCGGGTCCTGGAGATCCCTGCAGGCCAGGGTCGCCTCTCTCTCCTTTAAATCCAGGAGCACCAGGAACACCATCTCTGCCTGGGAACCCGGGTTCACCTGAAGAAAGGTAAATACATCTTTAGACCGCGGATACTTTCAGGACTGAACGAGGGCATCGTGAGCAGGTAGTGGAGGGAATACCTTTAAAACCGGGGGCACCTGGCCCACCAGGAGAACCTGGTCCGCCAGAAGGTCCAGGAGGTCCCATGGGACCCATGTCTCCTTTGGAACCTGTTGCAAGATTCAAATAATAACAATAATAATAATTCCAATCGTGTTATTGGAATAATGTTGTATTTTAAGATGTATAATGAGGCCAAAGGTCATGCATGCTAACTTGTCCGATGTGTACGAGCCTCTAGCTGTGAGGAATGTGATGTGAGGAGTCACACAGTGTATCACCCATCCAGATCACTGTGGTTACGGTTTACCTGGTAATCCAGGTGCGCCATCTTGTCCAGGTCCTCCAGGGGGGCCTGGGGTTCCAGCTGGTCCTGGGCTACCTGGGAAACCAGGATTTCCTCTGTCTCCTGGCGGACCTGGGATGTCTAAACCTGGGGGGCCGGGGTCTCCTTTGGCTCCGTTCAAACCTGGGAACCCTGTGATTCAGACAGACGGGGTCGAATCCTACAGCCCTTGAACTGAGAGGGAATCCAGGCATACACTTCTTACCAGGTGGACCCATTGGGCCTTGGGGTCCAGGGGTTCCTGGAGGTCCAAGTAAGCCACTAATGGGGAGTCCTGGTGGGCCACGAGGTCCAGGGCTGCCAGGTGTACCCGGCTCACCTGAGGAGAGACAGCAGAGAAGGTGTGTTTTGGAGAAAAGGCTGACTGAGGTGTGTACAGGCAGAAACACAACTACACCAAACCTTTGACTCCTGGACCACCATCTAGTCCAGGTCGCCCTGGTGATCCAGGGCTGCCAGAGAAACCAGGATCTCCCTTGGGTCCAATCGCACCTTTAGGTCCAGGTACTCCAGGTAAACCTGGAGGACCAGGGAGTCCAAAGCCGGGCTCACCCTGTCACACAAACACACCATGTGACCATGTGCCTGGAATGTACCGGACCTGGACTTTTCTCTTTTCAGGGACACAGTCGGCATCATTTATAGCGCTATCAAACATCTCATACCTTGGGTCCGGGACCTCCAGACTGGCCGGGGAGGCCATCAACTCCTGGTCTGCCTGGTCCTCCCGGAGCTCCGGGCTGGCCAGGGATCCCTGGGAATCCTACCGGAGAATAGGGGGAGGTTAAGGGGGGGGTGGATGGATGCAAAAAGCTTGTGATTAGAACATGGGACAGATTTGTGCCCTTACCTTTAGCACCAGGGGGTCCTGGGAGGCCGATCCCTGGGAGTCCTGGGTCACCCTTTGCTCCTGGTAACCCGGGGAAGCCAGGCTGTCCTGGCTGACCAGGGCTTCCTGATGATGGGAAAACATATCATGTACGTTTGAGACAACCTGAAGCGCTCGGTCCCACAGAGGGTTTTCTTTGGATGATGCCATGTTTGTCTGAGAAATGTTCCAGAATGTCCACACAATGTGCAACAGCATGGAAAGCAGATACCTGGTTGACCAGGAAGTCCTGGGTCCCCGTCTTGTCCTCTGGGTCCTGGCAGGCCTTTCTCGGCCACCGTCAGTCCCGGTTCACCTTTGGGACCTGAAAAGTGCGACAGTGACTGTGAGGCGTATGCGGCTCATCGAGGTTTCATGAACTGTGACGATCTTCTTACCAGGCACACCCGAACCACCAGGTCTTCCAGAGACACCCTGGACACCCTTTTCTCCTGCAGGTCCCTGAGGTCCAAAACCAGGGGATCCTGGGGGGCCCCTGTCACCGGGAAGTCCTGGAGGACCTGAATCACCAGGGGGCCCGCGCTCTCCTTTCACCGACACAGAGCCCTGGTGGATATGGTCCAAACACAAGTCAGCTGTGAGTGGATGACGGCCCCATTCTGACTGTTGACCAACTGGAAGGGAATTCATGTACGGGAAGTCCTTTGGGCCCAGGAAGACCAGGTTGTCCATCGCGTCCCGGCCGACCATCCAGACCTGGCAGACCAGGTGGTCCGGGGAAGCCAGTGTCACCCTTGTCTCCCCTCAAACCACTGACCGTGATGGCATCACCTGGGTCTCCCTTCTCACCAGGCAATCCTGGTGCACCCGGTAGGCCGGGGGACCCCTGCAGAGAGGAGTGTCGACCGCATCATCACCAAGCACCAACAGCACGTCGCCGATGGAAAGTGGATTTCACGTTTTCATGAATACGTCCAAGCTGACTATACATGACTTGTGTACTCACAGGGAGGCCCACTCCACCAGATGATCCCGGGAAGCCTCTTTCTCCTTTGCTTCCGATAGCACCGGGGGTTCCTGATGGAACACAACCAGACACACTAGTCTCAACAGGGTTTGTGTGCTGCAGACGTCCAAAGTTTGGATCAGTAAATTATATCAAGTCCAAGTTACACAAGTCGCTCAAAATAAGATGCACGAGTGTTACCTGGGAATCCTGGCTGCCCAGGGGGTCCTGGAGGTCCAGGGTTGCCACTTGTACCACCGAAGCAGTTCACACAGGTGTCACCCTTCTCCCCTGAAACATCAGTCATTGTGTGTCGTTGTTGAACATGTTTCCATCAATGGGACCATTTGATGTGTGACGGTCCCTCACCTTTCTGGCCCGTCTCTCCTGGGTAACCTCGTTCTCCTTTCAAGCCGGGTACTCCAGGTTGCCCGGGGGAGCAGGGCATTCCGACAGGTGACAAGCCTTTAGGTCCAGGGGCCCCTGGAGGACCTTGCAGACCAGGGGGACCAGGTCGTCCTGGGGGCCCTGGCAGGGAGAGGCCAGGAGATCCGTCCTCTCCCTTTTGACCTCTTTCACCTGGGAAACCTGGAGGTCCAGGCAAGCCACCACCGCCACTGCCTGGAATTCCTGGTGCTCCTGGAGGTCCAGTTAACCCTGAGGAAGACGAGGGGTCATTCAACCATATGTCGCTGAGTGTTTATTTCCCTATTAGACGTGTGGTTGAAGCTGCGAGGGACAAAATTAAACTGTTCCCAACGCTGACCTGTTGGTCCTCTATCTCCTTTGATGCCAGGCGAACCGGGGAACCCAGGGTCACCCTTAGGACCAACTAGGCCTGACGTGACCCCACCAATCACCTGGTGGGATGCAGACAAATAAGACAAGAGTGCAAAAAGTGTCTGGTAATTCTAAGAACATGAGAATGAATTAGGTGAGCAGAAGGACATAGAGGCTCCTATTGACCGATCAACTACCCGACCCGACCCTTTACGGGGCGAGATCTATGTCCTGCTCCTACTTTTATCCACAAGCTAATAGCAGACTGTAGGATACACACCACTCCAGGAGGGCCTGGGTATCCACGTTCACCTTTAAACCCCTTCAAGAGCAAAAAAGAGAATAAGGATGACGAAATCCCTTCATGAACTGATTTACGTAGATTGTTTCAACACGCCTACCCTCTCTCCATCCCGCCCTGGAGGACCCGGCAGGCCGGGCTCGCCTTTGATGCCCTGATATTGGGAAAAAAAAAGGTTTATTGAGACAAAATGAAGACTGTATATGAAGGCAATTTCTCTTTTGATACAACTCACAGGGAAGCCTGAGGGACCCGGGTCACCGTCTTTGCCTGGTTTGCCCTGTTAAAAGAAGAAACCGAAACAAACGCTTTTCATGTCATTATCCGAGCTGGTAATGGAACAGATGTGTATCTGTGGAGTTAGTTTGTCAACTCACGCGTTTGCCTGCCTCTCCTGGTTCTCCTTTGTCTCCTTTCTGGCCACCAGAGGGACCCTGCAACCACATCAAACACGGAAACAAGATGACTGACTTCCGGCTTCCATCAACAGATAGAACCTTTGCAGATGGACATGATGAATGCTTACGGGAGGTCCTGGGTAGCCTTGGTCACCTGGGGGGCCAGGAAGTCCTGGATCACCCTTAAGAGGAAGCACGTGTCAAATATTGGAGTCAACGGAATATTTGTTGTACTTAACGACAAATGTTTCAAATTGAAACACGGCAGCAACACGACATCAATGATGAATCATTCATAGAAGACAAAGGGGGGAAATGTGGTTGGTGCAGTTCCAGGGCGTAGTTACATGTACTACTGTACTTCAAATACTTGTCGAACGACTGACATTATGGATAATTGTCGCCATCGTGTGGACAAAGTGAACGTTGCAGCCTTAAACCAACTGACGGTCTCAATGCTGCACTCTAGTGGTGAGTCAGCATATTACAAACGGCGAGCTGACAGGTCAGAATGCCTCATTGTTTATGGGTTCGATGTGTCGCTGTGTATTTTTGTGACATGATCAGTCACGTTTCCTCCTGAATGTAAGAGTCAGCACTTAATGAAACCAACACGTGATCATCAAATGAATCTATAAGACATTTTATTTTATCTATAGACATTTCTGGTCACATCTGGTACCTTGTCTCCTCTCTGGATTTCAGTCTCAGGTGGCCTCTTCTGTTCCCCGACCTGCCCCGGAGGTCCAGGTGGTCCTGGCAGACCTGGGTCGCCCTGTGGTTGCACATAGAAACAGACGTGAGCACAGGCTGGACAGACCTTCTGATGTGAACGTTCTGTTCGTTCTGTTGTGGACCATACCTTCTCGCCTTTGGGTCCTTGGAAATTCAGTCCCATGTTTCCCTGTTTGGGAAAGAAGAGAAACACCGCTGACCTTCCAAGAAGTACTCAAGCACATCGGGGAACACATGAACACCAAACGACAGGTTGAAAGCACGTTGGTCTGCACTCACTTTAGGTCCTGGAGGACCTGGAGAACCTGGCCGACCCTGGAACACAACACCATGCATATTAAGTTTCAGTGCACGTGTAAATCACTGGTGGGGATGAAATGACCTCTATTACCTCAATGCCTCTGGGTCCAGGAGGGCCGATGGGACCTTGGTAACCAGGAGCTCCTGGAGGACCCTGTGACGTGGACAAACGCAGAACAATAATGATACACGCTTCTTCTCTTCAGGAACCAGCAAGGTGTTGGAGGAAGCATGTGGAGTTCATAAAGGTCGACATCTACAGCATAGGTTTCTGATTGACTACTACCATGACTACTACGCTCCTCTAAGTTCCTCTACCAGAGCGTTACAAGAACCGCAGGACGGGTTTCCTGCTTCAGAAGACTCACTGGGACTCCTGGCAACCCGGGTAATCCCACTGCTCCCTTTTCTCCAAAGCGATTGGTGGAGATCACATCTCCTGGATCTCCCTGTGAAGGGGGAACAGAGGAGAGGGATTTCACGCGAATCCTGTCCAAACAGCACCACCTTGTGGCGAAAACGGCTCATAACAACATGACATTTCTTCTGACCGTACAGTACATAAAATAGTTGGCAGATGTTCGTGAATGTATGGTAACATGTGAGTAAATCACACGTCCGTTTCCAGTCCTACTCACCTTTGTTCCCGGCAGACCAGGTGGACCCTGTGAACACAGGAGAGGAAATGAGGTCGAAAACAGACAAAGACAATGACTGCTGAGAATAAATCGGACTTCTTCTGTGGTGTGCACTCACCGGCCGTCCTTGCTGTCCGGGGATTCCTGGACTTCCTGCAAATCCTCTCTCACCCTGGAAGGCAACAGGAGGGAAATTGTATTTATTTTCTAACTCAGTATCAAAAGTCACTTCATTATCAAATTTGACATCAATACGGATTAATTCATTTTACAACTTGAACGAGTCCAGACCTTTGTTCCGTTACAACCTGGCGTTCCCCTCGGGCCCGGAGGTCCGTCCTGGCCTGGAAGACCCTGGGTAAAAGGAACAGGAGAGTAAAAAGGTGTATAGGACGCACGCACACACACTCACACAGCTGGTTGTTGTACTTGTGGGTAGAAATCATGTACATTCATACAATCATGACAGAACTGATTCCAAAAGCAGAGTTTAACGGAAAACTCACAGGAAGTCCTGGTGTTCCTGGAAATCCAGGCAATCCAGGGGGTCCCTGTTAGGAAAAAGGTGGGTTACGAACAGCTGACAGTGATAGCACAGGTGAGGATGAGGACATCTGCTGGTCAGACGGTGGTATTACAGTAAAAGCTGAACGCGCCTGGGGAATCACTGACAGCAACAAAAAGTGTGTGTGTGTGTGTGTCTGTGTGTGTGTGTGGGGGGGTACATACTCTGATTCCTTTTGGGCCTCCTAGTCCTGGTGGTCCATCACTGCCCTGTGAGGAACATTCACACAGACATTGGGACACGGATTAGTGATGAGTTCTGAATTTGGTCCCCACCCACGACTGCCAATCCCACCACCAACCTACCTTCTCTCCTCTGGGCCCCGGTGGCCCCTCAGGTCCGGGGAACCCTGGGACTCCTGGCTGCCCAGTGAGACCTGGGAATCCCCTGTCACCCTGTGAAGGACAGAGACAGTATATTCACCGTCTGAATTTGCCCATTTTCCCTGAAACTGGTCACATGTTTTATTGCTGCTGTTCCACATCTGCCTCAGTCTGTGGTCAGAGTACCTTTGCTCCTTTCACTCCACTGCAGTCACATTTGGACCCCACGCATCCATGACAAGCCTGTTGGAGGACAGAACAAGGTCAGTATTGTACAGTATTGTATTCTTTTAAGTATCAGTATGGACCATCAACATGAAATTACACAAATGCTGTTTTTGCAATGACGTTCCAGTGCATGTGCATTGCATGTAATTGTACCTTCCCACCACTGGGAGGCGCTCACGCACCACTGCTGCATTTCCTCCCACAGATGGAGTTTGATGACAGCATGAAGAGCATGGTCAGTGTGTTCTTCTATTGTACGGTGAACAAATGAGTGAGCGGTACGGGACCGGTTGTCAGGGACTTTGAGAGCTCTTTGAGAGGGATGGAGGGATGGAGGGATGGAGGGATGGAGGGATGGAGGGATGGAGGGATGGAGGGATGGAGGGGAGTGCCAGGCTCCTGATGAACGTTTCCCATGCTTGTTGACACAGCGGATGCCAGACAGGCATCGACTGCACGCATGCCAGGCAGTCAGGTTGTGAGAAAGACAGAGAGAGCGAGAGACAACAGACAAGTCAGCATTCTTCTGTGTCTGCACACTCCATCGGGATCTGGATTTTCTGAATCAGAGACCAACACAAAATGTACAGATTTCTGAAGCCAGTTGTAGCTACTTTGCTTCAAGAATGTTGAAATGTGATCCTATATACAGAGTGTGTTAATCCCCTGACACAGATAAGAGGTCACGAACCGTGACACCTCACAACCCACAGGATCACTCGTGCGAGGTTGTTTGTCCGGTGACTCATTCATCGGGGACAAAGATGAACAAAATGAGCCAAGTCGGCACATTTGAACGACTGGATGAATGTTTAATATGTCTGAAGACACGAACAGCACACGCAAAGTTAAATATCGACCGGGACGAGTCACAGACATGCAAGATCTCAGTATGAACACACACACATTTCAGAGGATCAGACCCCACAAACACTGATCAGGTGATTCATTGAACTAACAAGTCAAAATACCTGTGTTGCACCTAATGTAGCTTTGCAGCGTTATACAGATATATATCTGAACCGCTGCGTGTTGGCTGTAAACACACAACGCGTGCAAACTGTTATCTGGACCGGAGGACGGAGGGGTTATCGGCACACACATGCCTGAATTCATTCGCACATGAGTAGCGGAGTGTGTGTCGGTGTTTTTACAAGCCCTGGATCTCCAGATTAGTCTCTGGTCTGCTTCAGCTCAATGCGCTGTGCTCTCCCACGCCCAGGCCCGCAGCTTTCTTCCTCTCCGTCTGTCCATCTGTTTTCCTGTCACCTCATCCCCTCCTTTATTGTTTTGACTTGTATTTACCCAGAAAACCATGACCGAGCCCACCTGCCCTCGCAAGTGGATTTAGCACTAAACTCACTCAAACGCCTCCAAGGTAAAACGGTCTGACGCCTCTTTGTATTCATTCATTCAGTAACATGATGCTAATGCTGCTGTTGCCAGCCATCAAGCTAATTGGCCAAGAACAACTTTTCATAGGCTTGTAAACGTCTTATCATTGTGTTCATCGTGGATTTGAGTGTCGGACGAGCTTCAGGCGAACCAACTGGGTGTTCAGTGACACTGTGGTGGTCACTCACATCCTTCCTGCTGCGGCTGGGGGCTCCATTCTTAAGTTTGTGCTTTGTGGGAGAAGTAGAAAAGCGCCATTTAACGGGCTGAAACGTCTTCCTGAATAGAGCGTTAAAAGCATCTCTGCCTCTGTTCGCCCCCCCCCCCACCCACCCACCCACCCAGTACTGAAGGGGCGTGTAATCCACTTAGAAAGGTCAGTGAGCGCCAGATATTTGCTCCACTCGGTCTAATATACACTCCTTTAACCCGCTCTATCATCTCCCTCACTCTCTGCTCCACCTCCGTCCCACTTTTTCCATCAGGCTAAGGTAGACAGCCCACCTAGCACCACCGGGGGTCCCCCTAGAACCGGCAACAACTGTCACAAGGTTCGTTATGAGGCCAGGATGAGGCAGTTAATGACCGAAAATCCCCCCAAAATATATGTTCACGTCCGAAGACTGAGAAGAGATTCAGAGCGAGCGGGCTACAGATCCAGAGAACACGTCAAAAGTATTTCTCATCTTCAAACAAAGAGTAGAAGAAAAGTAAAGGAGGCGTGTCGGGAGTGACGGGAGAGGTGAGCCAGGTGAGGACAGGTGAAGTGAGGAGGGTGAGTGAGCGGAAGGCATGCACCCAGGGATTAGACCGCCGAGACTGGAATTCCCCCGCTCATCAAAGACTGATGATTAGACATCCACAGACACGGCCCTGCCCTGGGTCGCACGCAC
>JBBMJM010150400.1:0-10757 GCA_037832705.1 Centriscus cristatus
CAGTTTGAGGCCGTACTTTGTCCTGGCAGTGAATTGGTCACACACACACACACACACACACACACACACACACACACTAGCATTCTGTACAGCAGCGTGTGAATTCATTCACCTTTTCTTGGCGTTGCAGTGGGGTGCAGAGCGGGCCTCTCCCTCACGGTGTGCCACTCGTCTCCGTTCCCGGCCCTCGTCCCTTCGCCCTCGCAGCAGGTGAGGAAGACGTGTCGGCAGTGGAAGCCCAGGTGCTGGTGGGCTTCGCAGCGGTGCCCCCCGTGGCGGAACTGGAGCCCCAGAGAGCAGCAGCCGCAGCACTCCTGCAGGTCACAGATGGTCGTGAATGACGGAGCTGGTTGGAGTAGCTGCTGCTGCATGTGTGAATCGACAACCTTCTTTAAAGGTTAAAGGGGGGGGGGGTCTGCATGTTCCTCACAAGATGTGTTGTTTGAGACTTTTGACCCTTGTGATGTGGGACTGGACTAAAACATCTCAAAATAGCGTCAATGGTGTCCAACATGTCATCCAACACTTATCACCGGAACACGTCTCCCCCAATCAGGTAAAGTTTAGAGGAGACGCCGCTCTGGAAAAGTGACCGTCTGCCACCGACACGTGACTTTCCTTCTCCTGGGACTGATTTGGCTGCTGAGCTGCTAATTCCGACCGGACTGGACTTAATTTGGAAGTTACACTCGGTTTGGACCCCGTGAACCTCGGCGTCGGGCCACAGATACTGTACATACCTTGTAGGAACTGATCCCACATTTATCATCGGCTTCCTCCTCACATGTATCCCGCTGTCGAGCTGCATGAATTCCAGCCAGACACTGACTTTGTCTCAGGGAACCGGAGCAGCACTGCTGCTGGGTCGTCCTGGCAGAGGAAAGAACACAGGAGAAAAAAAGGGACCGCTCGAGTTTACTGGCAGCGATTGGGGCCCTACAGCAGAGTGTGTGTGTGTGTGTGTGTGTGTGTGTGTATGTGTGTCCCCCTCAGGACTTCGACCGAACTAGAGGATGAGATTACTCGACGGAGACAAACAAAGTGCGTCTGCTGTGGATTTAAATCTCTTGGAAACCTATTAAGATTCTGTAAGACGTCCTAATGAGAACACTTCTCCAAATAATGACTCAGAACATCCAAATAATGACTTACGAGTTCAACACAACGATTCGTTGTCTCCCAATAATGGCGTGTCATCTCAAAATAAAGTCTTACTATTAAAAATAATGACATTCTCCCGCAACTGAAGGACTCATTTTCCCCAAATACAGAACCTGCTATTTCAAAATAATGATCTAGGTCCTGAAAAGAATCTCCTACTATCTGAAAACAGTCGTGCAATCACCTCAAAATAATGACTTAGTCTCACAAGTGAACCCCGCAACAAACCATCGTTCCCCCAGTGGAGACGACAGGACGTGTGAGTGCGGCGACGCGGCGATGCGAAGGTCTCACCAGCAGGTGGCGTGCCTGTCCTGAACGGGCCGATCCATGTTGTTGCAGTGACCGTTGGCCGAAGCCCACTTCCTGCCGGTGTCGCAGCAGGTCTCCACCAGCTCCCTGACAGACACTGGAATGAAACACAGTTCACGTGGAATGATGGGGAAGTCAGCTGGAAGGGGACGGTGAACCTGCGGCATCGCACGACGCCCGCAGCCAAATCCTGTCAGCACGGTTGAAGGGGAGCTGGATTTCACCTTCTGGGAAACGTGTGACGAGACATTGAGAATCTGCTTTGGGTTGTTTTTTTCTTCTTCCAGACGTGTTTGAAAGCAAAGACTGTAAAATCACCTTCAGACCTTTTTTTTTTCTTCTTCTGGTTACATCCGGACTAATCAGAGCCGGGGCCAAGGAAAGAGCAGCACATTAGCACTTCATTTCAAAGTGGGTCACGGAGCAGACGGAGCACAAACACGTTATCCAGGTTACATGGAAAATACGTAAGAACATGGCAGCACATTCCAGCTTTGATTTGTGACTCTGGGCCCACGGTCCATTAAACAACTCCCCCTTCACGTCTTCACCCGCCACAGCACCGGTTCAGGGCCACAAACAGCTTTTGTCAAGTTTGTTTTAACGACAGTTCAATATAAAAATCTCCCCCAGTAGCCTGATTAAAAGTTTGATGATGTGCTCATGGTTTTATGCTCAATTGTCTAATTTACACTGGATTTCAACCACTGCGTGATCAGAACAGCGGGGAATAGGCTTCTTTCCTCATGGATCCTCTGTATGACGCCACGGATGATGATCCGTCAATCGAAACAACTGTCAATCTACCGCAGGTGTGTCGTTCACAAACTGCAGTTTAGAGTTTAGTCCATATACATCATCATCAAATGATCCACGACAACCCATCTCACCCCTTTAAAATTAGCAAAATTCGCAATAAAAATGCAGTTTTTGTCCTCTGCGAACACCTGGCACATCTGTCCAAATGATGTGGGACTCTACAGTAATCATTGGAGAAAAATCCCATTGGTACCTTCTTGTTTAAATGATGATCGACACCTTCAGCTCCCTATTTCTCCCCTTCCAGGTAAAACATGGCTGTGAAGGAACCCGGGGCACTTGAAGGAAGCAACTCGACTCACTCCATAGCCCACAATTATGGACATTTTGTACTTTGGAGAGTTCAGATGCTCAAATCCATGGGGTCAAACTGAAGAATGTGAGATTTATAGATGAAACAAGAGACTGAATGTAAAAGTCTGTGATCGAATAGCATAAGTCACATTTGCATATATTCATATATGTACAGATACTACATATTTCTCCAGCACATCCCATGTAAACTGCTGTAACAGCCTTGGTTACAATGTTGTTCATTCCGGCTGAAACTTCAATCTATCATTGAGACATCTGCTTGTTTGTCGGGCGACATCAACTCACGTCGCCAGAGAGTGCGAGGCTGGTGCATAATTAAAAAGGTAAGCGATGAGACGAGTACACCAGGACCAGGACCGGTGCTGTCCCTCCATCCTTGGTAACCACCTCTCTCATCCTCAGCATCTGCGCCACGCGTCCGGCGAGACGCACGCCGCTTTATGAACACGTGTTCACGTTCAACAGAATAAACCCCGACTGCGTGCCTGACGCCTCTTCTATTCAGCTGCGCAGCAATTAGCGCCACTGATTTATCGTTGCAGCCTGATGGGAATCCCAGATGTCGTCCGAGGAGGCATCTCTGCGCCTGTCGTTAAATCCGCCTATTAGGCCGACATTAACACCAGATGCTTCGCCCGTGTCCCGGACCGGTGACATCACGGCCTGTGAAAACACAGCGCTGCGATCGCAACCAAAGGGGACGATTCTCAACACGCCTGTCGGCGTCATAAAGCAGCGAGCGACCACTAATCATGTGTCTCTTCCTTTGAGAGCGCAGCAGTGATTTATCATACAGGTGGGTGAATAACAGCACGTCGAGCGGCCATAACACGGAGACTCGCGTCAGATGATTGATGCTGGAAGCGTAAAGGAATTTACGTGTGTGTGTGTGTGTGTGAGAGAGGCAGTGACACCACGTTCTTCTCACCTTCAACATGAGTGCTTACAGAGATATTGTGTGTTTTGAAACACGTAACGACCGTCCAGGAGCAGCTGGCTGTGACATCATCGGGAGGACTCTGCTGCCGTCCGCATGATTTCATTTCCAGCGCGGCCAATTCAGCTTTCAATTACCGTCGACTTTGGTCTTAATCTCCTGGAGATTGGGAGCCGACGATCCTGTGACTCATCGTTTCAGGGGTTAAAGCGGGGGTTGACGTACGCGGCGTTCACGCAGTGACCTTCAATCCAATGACACGTCCTTGTGGTTACGTAACCCCAGTCGGTCCGCCCAGAGCCACCAGGAGATAAGTCCTTGCAGTGTTAAATACAATGTACACTTGTGTACAGTGACATACCGCCATATTTAGCTTGGTAAGATTCATATTTAGTATTTTCTTCTTCCTGTTTTACATTAATACAGTTTACCAACACAGCTCAGACATTTGGTTTTCAGGTAAACTGAACTGTTATAATTTTGGGTTTTTTTTTTTTTTAAGTAATTCTTGTGACCTGGATTTTCTATGCAACATCAATCAGTGCGCACACACACACACAACCTTGAGGTTTCGTGAAATATCAACCTTCCAGACATTTTGCGTATGAAACTGGTCCAGTGTATTCAGCAGCACGCCTCAGACTAAACACACCCGTAATCTAAACCAGCTTCCTTTTGCCTCATTACGCCTCGTACAGTATATTCCAAGGTGCGTTCACAAACCGGAACACAGGAAATTGGCTCATTTCTTGCCAGATGAAAATCCGTCCAAAAGCGGGTTTTGGGGTTCTGATACGTGAGGTCGCTCTGCGCCTATAGAAATAACAACAGGCTGTGTTCAAATCCCCCTTGTTTTCAGCATGTGGTACTTTAACACACAGGACGCCGTGGACGAGGGCTACACAGGAGTCGGTCGACCGACCTCAGCCAACGAGTTTGGTCGAAGCGGCGAACCAGCGGCGACAGAGTGAACCCCCTCTGGAATCCCCTCACATTACACATGTGCACAGCTCAGTCCCATATGCAACATGTTGTGACAGCGCAACGAAAAACAAAGGTCTGCTGCCACCGAGTCTTTCGCCTGCGGTTTATATGTCCCAGATCAACCCCCAGAGGTGGTGTGGGGTCAAGTCAAAGGGAAGTCACCAGGAGGAGCACGTGTTAAGGTGTGCGAGGACGGGGAAACCGGCGGCCTCATGGGAGCCGGGCAATCACACGGGCTCGGGGGGGGAGCGCCGAGCAGCGTCTGGCAATCAAGCCACAACAGTGGCCTCATTCATCACATGGGTATTATACCTCTCAAAGGTACAACCCCCGAGAAATCCTATACCAGGTCCAAACTAGCATCCCCACCCCCCCTCGGCACACACTGCATCTGTTTGGAAGCAGAGAGGAGCTATTGACTGCGAGTAAAAAACATTTCTTTTGGACGTTTGACAGCCCGATTATGTTTGGTGAAAAATGGCAGCGTGTTTGTCATTCACGCCCTCTCGTTTCCTCTCCAAACAACCGGCGTCCTCCGCTAATGGCACTGATAACAGGAATTTGTCAAGGCCCTTATCGGTGGGCTTTTTCCTGCCTGTGCAAAAACGTGTCGCTGCACTGGAGGTCCATGGAAGTCCGCTGGCCCCCCGGCAGTGACCCTCGAAAGTATCGCAAACTGAGCTGCACGACCAGAAAGCTCCGTAAAAAGCAGGAGAAACATGACCCGAGCAACTTTCTCCATCCTGCTGTAATTTACATTTGAGAAGCTGGGTTCCGTGCTGATGCGCTCACGCCGTGTGGAAAAACAGTCGAGTCAGCCGCTGTTTCACTTTCTACGCAGACGAGGTCGGGGGCCGGCAGGACTCCTGAACACCGCTAAGAACGGGAAACACAACAACAACAACAACCTACTTCTCCCCAGACCGACGGTGGCGGGCGGCTGACGGGCGGCTGACGGGCGGCTGACGGGGAGCTGTGCGGTCCACTCCCACCGACGCATTCAGCATATATTAGACATACCAGTGGGGGCCAGGTGCTGAAAGGAAAGAAAAGTCCCGACAGGTCTCAACAGAAATCACAGTGCTGTAAAGCACGTTAACCACCACATACACACACACACACGGACACACACACACACACACCTCCTCACTGCTGCTTGTGGACACGTCTCTCAGAATACAAATCAGCAGTTTCACCCATTAATTTCACTCGTTGCCGATTCAACCGTCAGTGGGATGTAATGTAGTGAGACTGATGCTAATAAAGCTAAAAGTGGGGAAATTACGATCCAATTTTGTCTTCTCAGGCAGGACGACAATTAATCATGAACATTTGAAGGACCTGCATGAAATCACATGCTTCATTACAGATAAAGTACCGCCATTTGTTCATTTGTGGGATTATATGGGGGTAGATCTACTTTAACGGCTTCATCATCTAAACGGGCTCCGGCGACTAACGCAGTTTGTACGCATCGACGAAATACTGTCCAGTCATCAGCCCGTGTCCGTCTGTCAGTCTGTTGGTCGTCACGTCCTGAAGGACACAAACTGTCAGGGCACATGCTGGCAATCACACGGAGGACGACAAGAACGCGCCGGAGAGATTTCGGCCGCTCAGATTCACTGGAAACATCATCGCATCATCGTGTCGCCGGTCACCTGCTGCTTCACACATCTGGAGATACACACGCCGACATCATTCACTGAGAATGAACACAGTATAGATTTAGGTTGGGGTTTGTTTGTTTTTTACTCTTCTGAGACAAGTAGATAAACACTATCTGGGGGGAAACACACTTTCCATTAGCGACTGTTTTTCTTGAACGAGCAGCTTGAATAGGGTGATTATGAATTCCTTCTTCAAAAAGCAGGATGTGAACGGGACAAAGAACATCGTCAGCGCTCCGTTATGAATCATTCTGAAATATCAAAACATCTTTTTCTTTTTTTTTTTGCTGATTCACGTCACTCAACAACAGGAGGCAGCGAGAAGCACAGAGGCTCTCCGAGACCTTGGCCAACGCCGGCAGCCCCTCTCTCTATTGTCTGCGAGTCCATAACCAAAACCAGCATGTGGATGCCTTTGCAGGAACTATTTGGGAAATGCCAAAATATTTTCCCAAAGTTCAGCGTGAGCGTTTCCTGAGGATTTCGCAGCGACTGAAGCGGCGCCCGTTAGCAGCGTTTGCTGAGCCGCTGTCACCGTTCTCCAACCAAAACACCGTCCGACAATGGGAGCGTTGTGATTTCACTGCATTGACGCGTCCAGTCGTCACTCAGCGGGCCGCCGAGAAGCAGCCGTAGATCTTTCTAATGTGCAGCTCCTCCACCTCTGGCAGCCGCCGAGTGGACTGAATGTTCTGCTCGGACTCAGCAGACAGTACAAGTCTGGTGCGAGACAAAGGTGTCCTGAACCTGACCCCACACGGGGGCTCCTTTCAGTTCAGATGAGTTGGCCCCTTCCATGCCCCCTCTGAATTTGTTTTTTTCTTTTTTTTTTTGCGTGACCCCGTCTCCAGAGTTCAGTGCGCCATTATTTGCATCACTCTTACATCACCTGACACCCGTCACGAGCGCGCTCGGCGGGCTGTCAGCGAACACAATCACGGATGACAGCTGCAGCCCGTGGAGGGACGAGGCAAATACTCGAGGCGACACGTCCGTACAGGCCGACTTGAGGGTTCGGACGGTAACTGCTCGACTGAAGTCGTCACCGCCACCCCTGGTGGGTCTCAACTCCGTCCTCCTTCATTCTCTTCCATCAGCACGCTGACGAGGTTTCCCACTCGGAAGCGCTAACGCTGTGAAAGTTGCAGAGGGACAGACACCAGCAGAAACATCCCCACCCTGCTTTCACAGAGGGGGGTGGGGGGGGTGGGGGGGGGGGCTGAGGGGGTCGGTGTGTAACTAACTCACCATCTGGACCGGTGTGGGGGGTGTCCTCCGTCTCTCCGTCCTCCCTCACGCGGACTGGCGCCCTGCCGGTGGGGCTGAACCGGACCTGGGGATGTGACCTCTGCTCCTCTGTGCTTCGTGGCTCCTCGGACACTGACTCTTGCTCGCGACTTGTGACCTGACCCGACCCACTGTGTTTGTGTTTGCGACTCCGACCCCTGCCGGCCGCGTCCGGCCCCCCTCTGCTCCTGCTGCCCGTTCTTTCTCCCTCTGTCCGCTCTGTCGGCCGGTGGTTCGGTGTGGGTGTGAGGACCGTCGAGGTCCCTCTCTGAGCCTCGGTGCTGGTTGGGATCACGCCACGCGTCACCTCCTCCGTGCGGCTGCTTTCGGGAGCGGAGAGACTCTGAGAGTCGCTGAACTCGTGTCTTCGGTCCTTCCGGGGGTTGAGGGGCGAGGAGCTTGACTCGGGGTGAGCGAGTGGTGCTGTGGTGGATTCCAGTGGTGGGGGCAGGTCTCGGACCGAGGAAGACGTCGGCTCTGCCTGTGTGTCGTCATGATCCTCGGAGCCAAAACTGGGTGGATCCTGCTTGTACAGCGGCAGAGTGTCCCCCAGTGCCAGCTCGGGAGGGGGCTCAGGACTCGTGTGTCGGCCGTCATGGCGGCTGCTGATGTGTTTCAGGGGGTTCGTGTTCTCTGTGGTCGTGGCCCACAGGGGCTTATCGTCACTCCGAGGGTCACAGTCTGCCAAGGGTGAGCACATTATTCTCCCCCCATGGTGAGGACAGTGGCAAACCTGGCACCGGTCTAACCGAAAGGAGTGTCCCGCCTCGTACTTCTTGTTGCCATGGGTACAGCCAATTCGCTCGCACTGCGGACATCCGTCGGCAGGATGCGAGACTTCAATGCAGTTGGGGGGGATTTCGGGGCACGGAATGAACTGGCAGCTAATCTTCCCTCCTCCCTGGGGACACGAGCATTCTGTGCTTCCATAATCCACAAAGTACGATTGCCCCTCTGGGACTTTCCCTTTCGGGAAGCCTGCCTGGACGCAGTCGTAGTACTGGTAACCCTGACAGGTGCAGCCTCTCTGCCTGCAGGTGGGACAGCAGGCGCCGGGCTCCAGGACGTTCTCAATGCAGTCGTGCAGGTCAGGACAGTCCACGCCTGAGCAGTCCCTCTGGCTCTGACACGTGACCGCGCAAAGCGCCGCCCAACACAGAAGCGCCAGCCGTCCCCTTTGGTCGCTCATGTTGGACGATGTCAGAAGCATCTACTCTCCAATGCGACGTTGTCAGTGGGCGCCAGACGAGCGAGGAGGTTCCCTTGAGTCCTGTGAAGGGAAACACAGGAGGTTAATGATGTATTCACAGCTCTGCACTCGTCTCTCATCGGCTCCAGTCAGATCGCAATCGTATTATTTCTGTTTGTCTTTTCCACCGTCGTTGGCGAAAACAAGTTTTGACCTGATGAATCCGTCTGCTTTCATCAGACAACCTGCCACAACACAGGACTTTCCCAGGCAGGTTTAATCTCCAGGAACCACGGGGTTTGTAAACTGTACTTAACATTTCACCGTACATGGGGATTCTCTGTTTTCAGACGGAAACAAGTGTCAGCCAGTGATAAAACATAACTGAAACAATAAAACACCCCATGTTCCCCACGTTGTTCAGTGATGCGCAACAGCTGCGGGCTCGTTCGTCCCTGAACCTTCCGTCTGCTGCGGACGTTCAAAACCAAAAAAGGGATTTGACCTCAAATCACATCACATAAAACCTCACAAACCAGGTGCTTTCTATTTCGCTTCTCCTGTTTTCTGCGACATTCCTGGCTAAGAAGTCTGGTCAAGTCAAAATTACTCATTAAACTGTTCAGCATGATTTTTTTTTTTTAATGTTGTAATGTTTTAATGCGCCTCAGCATGGGAAAAATCGGTGCAGAGTCCCACTGAAGGAAGTCCAGCCAGAGACAAAACATCAACTGTCACACACAAGCATAGAATTCTTCAATGCTTTTTAATACAAAATCCCACAAAATTCCCACCTGACTGGACTGAATTCCAAGGATGAAACTAGAAAATTAGACACTAGAGCTCAGACGTCGTCCAATCAGATCATCTCATCAACATCATCGTCCTCCATCACTGATCTCCTCTGATAAATTCAATGATCATCAAACAGGACTTTGTCTCCAATATTCAAATAGTTATTAAAAACATCATTAGACACGTTGGTACACCTCTTGGTGGACCTCTGACCTCTTGTTTTTTCTTTTTTATTTCAAAACACTGGGTGGGCTCCAACCCCCGACCTTTGTGTTAACAGACAGATCCACTACCCACTGGGCCACAGAGACAGTCCACTGCTGCTGTAGTTGAGTTCTAGACAGAGGAAGAATCCTGATCCAGATGGTTCCAGAACATTCATCTGGTCCTGGTCCATCAGCAGCAGTTATCAACATTTTATTAAAATACGTTCACAACTTTTTGACTTTTTTTTCTTACAGACAAACAAAATAAAAGATAAATGCCGACACAAACAGAACTCGTTGGCGGAGGTACAAAGCAAATGACCAAATGGGTCAAGAAGTCATCCAAACAAAAGCAACATGTGAACGTCTGTCTTCGGCCCAGAGGAACACCAGCCCCCGTCCAGTCAGTGCATCAATGATGCCTTTGTGTGCAGCGGGTACAAAATCATTTTACCAGATCGCGCGGTCTCCAGCTGACCTCCAGCTCCAGAGCCTCGACGAAACCCAGGAGAAGTCAGCCTCCACTTTATTGGCTTTTCTGATGAGGAACTCAGGTGCACTGAGCCTTAAAACATCTGCTTGTTCCTTTAAATGTGAGTAAATGTTATTTATAAATCCGTTGCCCAATGAGGACTTCAGGCATGGACTCTTACAACATGCCACAAAACTTTTTTTTTCCCCCTACCATGTCATAGGCCAAAAATTAACCTTTAACCTTTTATCACAGGATACACGCTCACGTGAATGCGCGCGCGCACGGCTGCACATGCTTTCTGCGTGCAAACGAACGCGTCGAAATCCGGTAAAAAACAACAACAACAAACCCGCAACACAATTAAAGGTGAATTGAAGGAATAAGTGCAACCCGGTGATCAGTGGATGGTTTTAGATGCATTAGAACTTCTACAAATCAGACACGACACTCATCTAAAGCCTGAAGTGACTGGAGGAGGGAGATAAAATATCACACCTACATGCAACAAGTTGCGGGCGATTTCAGCGCGCGCGGCGGAGACGTCGGAGACTGGCGCATCGGTGGGTTCCGTGCGCGAAAAGGACGTTTCCTACCTGCCGGTGTCGAG
>JBBMJM010150421.1:0-10757 GCA_037832705.1 Centriscus cristatus
CACACACACACACACACACACACACACACACACACACACACACACACACACACACACACACACACACACTTACCAATTATTCTGAGCATGTTTCTGGCTCTGTCTTTTTCTTTTTCTGCAATCCCACATCTCCATCTCATCCTATTTGTCGGTTCACTTTTGATAAATGATTAAACCAGTTTTTGCATTAGATCATTAGATTGCATTAGATTAAGACTAAGTCGATGTACAAAGTAGAAGTTGTTGGGGCCAATTCAGGAGGTGGGACGACAGACCAGTTACGAGTGGGAACAAGGGATCGAGCCTGACATCTAGTGGACGATGTGTGTAGTGAACGCAATGTATGTACGTACAGTAGTATACTGTATACGTGGTCTGTCTGTCTGTGTCGTTATATAATGTGAGAACCTTTTAGCTCCCTTCACCCAGGCCTTATATGTCGGTCAAGGTCTACGTAACAATTACATAAGTACATGGTCGGATCATGTATGATTTTCTACCGTGTAATGGAATGAACTGAAAAGTATGTTTGGTAACATTTGTTGTTCACTGGTGACGAGGATGATGACAGTGAGTGATGACTAAAACTCCACTTCTCCTACTTTACTGTCATACTAATTTGATAAAGGATTAATAAAGGTTTGCTATATTTCATTCTATTCCATTTTAAATCTTAAAAACATTATATGATTATGAACTATAATATATCTGTAGAACGGCACTTTTAAATAACCGTTCAGCTCCCATACCAAACTCATTCTCAGTTACCTTAAACTCATCTCAGTTCATCTAATTTCATACACATATCATTTGTGACTTCCTCGCATAGTTCTGATGCTATTTTTTCTATCATGCGCAACATACGGATGCAGAAGATGAAGAAGCTGCGTTACCGACATAATAATGTTTCACATATCGCACTACATTAACCAGATGTCTTCGCGGCAACGTCAATGGTGAATAAAGTTTGATCCAACTGGGCCACCGTATCTGTTGTGTTTAGTGAAAGCAAAGATGGCGAGCGAACTGGACAGAGTGCGAATCTCAGCTGCGGAACTGAGAGCTGAAGCGTCGAATTCAAGTAGTATGGGTGACCGTCGGAAAGGTAAGAAGAAATGGTACAAATATTTGGAAGCGTTGAGTTTTATAAGACATTCACATACAAGCTTGGATATATCTGAGGTTATCCCCAAAGTAGCATGCAGAGTTGCTAAGTTTGCTACCAGCTAATGTTGTTAGGTGGCTAGCTCTTTGCCTGTCTGTTTTGTCATTCCGCGCGGTCTGTTTTCAACGCCCCCTCAAGTACAGTGACTTGTTATTGTCGTAGTATTGAAGCTATTGCACTTTGAATATTTAAGTGTTTTTTGTTTTGTTTTTTTGTAAATTGTTTATCCGAGTTACTCGTGGTAACAGTAGTCGTCAAAGTTGCAACTGTTTTTACCTGTTTGATCCCCCGAACGGTCTTGGTTGTAACTGTCGTTTTCCACGTGCACGTTTCACGCGCTGGATGTGCTTGGTGTTTGTAAAAAAAAAAAAAAAAAAAAGTTTGGTCACAATTACATAAAACGGGTGTTAATTTGATTAACCCAGCACATAAATCATATTAGAAGCTCCACCAGCTGAGGAAAATAAGTAAGGCAAGTTCTCTGTGTGTGTATAAGTATAAATGCAGGCATATTAGAGAACATGTGGTTCAGTTGGAGTTGACAAATATCTACATTGGTTTGTCCAGTCTTTTAAATTAAAAACGAGTGTAAAGCCTGGCCTAGGTTTTGGTTCTTCGTATGGAAATAACTGATTTTAACAGTTTCAAATAAGCAGAACTTAAAATGCGTTAATTTTTCTGTTCTCCTCTATGTTTTGTGGTCCATATTTTTAAATGGCCATCATAAAGGATTTGTCTGTATTGGTACACAAAATAGACATCTTTGAAGGACATGCAGTAATTAAAAAACAACAACAAAACATCCTGTCACTGTCAAATGTGCCTTTTTGTGAAATGTTTCACACTATATACCATTTCATTTTACTGTGTTGATAATTCCATTCGTCGTTCGCATCAGAATTTCTCCTTTATTAATTTTTCAGTTGATGAGCATCACTCTCATAAGCAACCCAGGCGCCGCCCTGATATACAACGTTACCATCCAGTGGCTGGGCATGGACGTCGTCACCGTGACAGTGATGAAGGATATTCTGGCCAAAACGAGAATCCAGCTCCCCTCAACTCTGATTCACTTGAGCATGATGAACCTTTGAGATCAAGCAATGACAATAAGAACACATCTGACACCATTTTGGAGCAGCATGGTTCAAACAAAAGGGGTGAAGGCAGGATTAGAGGTGATGGTAGTAACGCAATGAACTGTGGAAAGGACACCCACTCACAAGCAAAAACAGAAGCAAATCAAGAACAAGAAAAACGCTTTGCAGAACCTGAGAGAGAACAACAGGAACCTGCAGGAGCTGCTAAACCGACGAAGAAAGCTCGCAAACCTGACAGGGAATTTTATCAACCTGGGAGTCGTAGACATATCCAAGGAAAAGACTCTGCAGCTGGAAGAGACGAAGATAAACCTCCTCCCAGGAAGAATGAAGAGAAGATCGAGCAAGAATCCCAGTGGAACACAGAGGAAAGGGAGGAGAAGCAAAAAGTATGTACACAAAAGCAGGGAGGAAAAGCTGAAGTAAAAGGTACTCAGGACAGCGTCAAATTGGCCAAATCCGGAGAGACAAACAAAAAGCAAGGAAACAGAGAAAAGGAAAAACCTCCTCTACCCTCTGAGGCAACGGTGGACAAACTGACCAGCAAAACAGAACAACTCAGCATTAAAGAAAAGTATAAAATGGGAGGGGATGGCCAAGATCGTGAAGAAGCAAGTTTTCAGAAAGGGGGAACAATTGATAAGGGAAGGAGAGACCAAGTCATTGGAACAAAAGAAGCAGAAGAGAAGGTTGAGAAGAAGAAGGAAAAGGGAAACCGCAGGAGAAGAGGTGAGAGAGAGAAAGAGAGAAATCAGGATTCCAGAAGAGAAAGTGAATTAGATGGTGGAGGAAGGAGTGACCAGGGTAAAGCTGAGAATGACAGAAAATCAGGTAAGACGGTAGAGACACATCAAAGCAAGGGAAGAGACAACCGCAGAGAGAGCAAAAGAGGGGACAACAACAACAACAACAACCAGTCCAAAGATAGTGAGAAGGAGCCAAACACACACAGAAATGCTGTCAGAACAGTGGAACGAAGTGATAAATCAAGCCCAAGCACCGTCACTCCAACCTCCAAACGCTACTCCAAATCAGATATTCGACGCCCACGGAACCGAACCTACAGCAGTAGCTCGGCCAGCAGTGTGACGAGCCTCGACGGCCCCGGACTAGGAATGAAATCTGAGAGCTCCAACTGGCCTCACTTGGAACGCAGACACAATAACCGAGCAATGTTGGCGAACAGTAGAGAAGGCCGAAGAAGTCATTTGCAGAGCTTCACCACCAACGGAGAATCGTCCACAGAATCAGTGGAGGAGAGTGAGATGAGTGACGTAGCGGAGGACAGACGTAGAAAATATAGAGAGGAAAGACTGAGTGCAGAGGGATGGAGGGAAGAAAGACAGAGACCAAAGGGATCCAAAGTTGGAGGTCAGGGAATCCTAAGGGTTTCTCCTGAAAAGCAGGTGGGCACCTCATCACAAAATCAGAAGCTAGGCTCCACCCCCCGTGGTAGAGGTGGTGGAATCCTTGTGCTTCCAGCCCGTGCAGACATTGCTAATGTACCCGAGTTTGGGCAAAGGCTACTTTTTGGTGGATCCAGGGGCCGAGCGGCTGCTCGGACACGGGGAGGCAGGGGAGGCGGCGTAAGGAGACTGTGGGATCCAAATAACCCCGACCAAAAACCAGCACTTACCCGCACCCAGTCTTCTGGGCTTCCATCTCTCCAGCAACCTGTATATCTTCAGACGGGAACCGGATATGGACAGCTTCACTTTCTGGACACAGATGATGAGATGTCAAGCAGTCCTCCGGTCAGTGAACATTTTAAATCCCAGCAACAGGCTGCTGCCATGGCTTTTTACAAGTTTCAACACACAGACAACCCTTACTGCTATCCAGTGCCCGCCAGCAGCTCACACAGTCCCAGCCCCAACACCACCCAGCGCTATCCTCACCCTTATGTTGGGCCCTACCAGATGGCCAATGGTGCATACCCTGGACCTGGTGTAGGTCAGTTTGTTGCATACAGGGGTTATTCTCAGCCAGGATCAGGAGCTGGCTTGACGTTAGAGGACGTGGCGCAACAAGCGAGAGGGGAGCTGGGGAGGCTGCTCAGGGCTGCAGATGCACAAGAGCTTCAGCTCAGCAACCTGCTGTCCAGAGACAGTCTGAGTGCTGATGGACTGGATCGCATGCCCCAGCTCAGGTGAGAGTAAGAAATGTGCTGAATGGCATGTGTGTGCTGTTTGAGTCAGTACAAAGCCAGTATGATTTGATTGAGTTTGGTTGAGTTCTCCCTCCTGTTTTCTAGAGTGGACCTTCTGGGGCTGTACGAGCAGGTCATCCTGACAGATATCGAACTGTCAGATTCTCAGAATGTGGATCAGGCTCTGTGGAAGAATGTTTTTTACCAAGTTATAGAGCGTTTCCGACAGTTGCTCAAAGACCCAGCCCAAGACACGCGTCATATCAGGAACATGCTGCTCACACTGCTCGATGAGGTAAGGAACGTGCAGGAAATTTGAACAGGGGAGAGGCTATTTATAGGACGGACAGATTGTAAGTGTTGAAGAGTGCTTTGACCAGTGTGCTGAAAGATGCTCCAAGCACAAAACTAATTATGGATAAATGACGTCACATTTCACAGGGTGCCCAGTTCTTTGACGAACTTCTTCAGAAACTGCAAACCGTGTACCAATTTAAGCTGGAGGATTACATGGATGGAATGGCAATAAGGGCCCGGCCATTACGCAAAACGGTATGGTTGCATTTTCCTTCGGTCTGCGTGCGGAATTGCGCATGCAAGTTATATGTGGACAAACACTAGCCAAACATTTTGTCTTGCAATAGAAAATAAATTGAACGTAAAAGAAATTTAGGCTTTAAACCTCACCATGGTTCATGTATTATGGTTCAAGATTTTTAACATACACACAATTTTGGATGTAATCTTCATTGGATTTTATCTGATCTGACCTTTCCTTGGTCTTTCTCAGGTGAAGTACGCTCTCATCAGTGCCCAACGATGTATGATTTGCCAGGGAGATATTGCACGTTACCGGGAACAAGCTAGCGACTCAGCCAACTATGGCAAAGCTCGCAGGTAGGTGGTGATTTTGATAATTTTGCTGACATATTCGACCTGAACGTGGAGAATATAAATTCGGTTCAATAATTCCCATTCAGCAAAAAGACAGTGTTCTTAGTTCTTACTTCTTAATAGTTTTCCATAAAGGAGAAGTGGACAATGTTATTTTAGAAGCTGAACCTTGTTTTTCTTCGAGGCTGAATCTTGTTTCTGTTCTTTCTCAGCTGGTACCTGAAAGCCCAGCAGATTGCTCCCAAAAATGGCCGACCCTATAACCAGTTGGCCTTGCTGGCTGTCTATACCGTAGGTCTCATTTAGTTTACCTAAACGTTTTCCTGTCTTGTGACATGTGTATCATCTTGCCTTTCAAACACAGCTCTTCATCCTCTTTCATCCTCTTTGTTTTCCAGAAGAGGAAGCTAGATGCTGTGTATTATTACATGCGCAGCTTGGCAGCCTCTAACCCCATCCTCACAGCAAAGGAGAGTCTCATGAGTCTGTTTGAAGAAGCTAAGCGCAAGGTCAGTCTGTGAAATTCTTTTTGTTTCACTGTTCACAAGACCTAACGTTTACAGTACAGTCATCTGCAACCCTGGGCAGAGCCAGTTCCTGTTGGTCACAAACTTTGTTTGCGCAGACAGAGCAGCTGGAGCGACGGAGGAGGCAGGAGCAGGAAGGAGGACAGAGAGGTCCTGCAATTAAAGGACGAGGACGGGGTGAGGAGGGAGCCCGAATGGAAATTTGGATTCGCCCCAGTGGACAAGCAGCAACCCCGTCCACACAGAGAGGAGGTAGTGAGTCGAGCAGAGATTCAGAACAGGATGGAGAGCTGGGCAGTCTCAGTACAAGTGACGTAAGACTTCTTTCATTCCATTTGTTTTTGATAGCTGTAAGTCTTGTTTGCATATCACGTATACTGCAAAACATTGAATTAAATCGGTTGTAAAGTAATCATAAAACTATTTTACCCCCTCAGCCTAGTTCTTTACTGTTGTTTGTTTAGCTCTAATAATCAACAATCTTGGCCCAAGATCTGTAATCCCCCCCCCCTTTTTGTTTTCTGTCTCTTCAGCTAAATAAGAGGTTCCTTCTGAGTTTTCTGCATACACATGGAAAGCTCTTCACCAAAGTGGGGTGAGTGAGGTCTCATAATACGAGAATGAATATGATGTCTATTTAAAAACAACAACAATGTATTCTTAAATACTGTTACCTCCCTGTGTAGCATGGAGTCCTTTCCCAGAGTTGCCAGCCGTGTGCTGCAGGAGTTTCGGGTGCTGCTCCAGCACGGCCCGTCTCTCCTCGGCAGCACGCACATACTGCAGGTCATCACAATCAACATGTTCATCATACACAACGCCCTCAGCAGAGGTAACGCTCTCAAGACATTTCATTTTTTTAGAAGATCCTGCTGACGTCTGCAGAATTCTCACAAATGCAACCGACTGTTACAGTTTAAAGTTAAATAACTTGCATCATTTCACAACTGTGACCCAAGTTCACTCAGGGTGATCAAGAACATTGATGACATTTATTTATTTTTTTGTTCATTTTTTTTGTTTCCTATGTTTGTCAGGTGAAGAAGGAGACGTGAGGTCTGCTTTACAAGAGCAAAGCACCGCCCTGGGTCTCAGCATGTTCGCTCTAATGGTGCAGCGCTGCACCGAGCTGCTCAGAGATACTCCTGCAGGTACGTGCACATGGGCCTCACGTACGCAGCATGTAGAGCTGCAGCTCGGCGTTCACAACGTACCACAGCGTAAGACGAAGATGAGACATTGTTTGGTTGCATGTCTGAATCGTCTTACCAACGTACTTTGTGGCATTGGACTTTACCATCATACACACTCACATTACTTTCAGGGTTCTGACATTCACACATCCCATCTCTTTCCCAAGTTGAGGATGGAGAGGAGGAGGGTAAAGGGGAAGAGCTGGTGGGTATGGTGAGGGTGTCCGACTTCCCTTTGGACCTTCGAGAACTTCTGCCAAGCATCAAGGTCTGGTCTGACTGGATGCTTGGACACCCAGACCAGTGGAACCCACCACCCTGTAGCATAGAGTGAGTCCTTTGAATCATTCCACGTCTTGCTCCTGGCTTCTCCTGGTGACTGTTCATACTTACACACCATGACTCGTGCCTTTTGTATCAAGTGGCAGCCCTGATGTTTGGCAGTGCCTGGCCAATCTGTGTAACGTACTGGCTCGTGTGGACCATGGTGAGGTTCCGCTGTACAAAGTTGACAGTGATGAGGGTGAAGGCGACGAGGAGTTGACTGTGCTGCAGCTGAAGGAGGACCGGCTGCTGGCAGGATTTGTCCCACTGCTGGCTGCACCTCAGGAGCCCTGTTACATAGACAAACACACTGACATGGTGAGTTGCAGTGATACATAGATTTGTCATGTATCTTGGAAATGTTCAGCTCTGAAAGCTTCTTCTACAATACTGAAGTATCATGATTGCACTCGTTATCCTTCCATGTCTGCCAGAAGGCCATAAACCGTTTTGTGCATCCACCACAAATGGTCCAGTTTTACTGCACACTTAACCCCACCCTTTTTCCTCAGGCAATAGCAGCAGATTGTAAGAGAGTGACGGTGTTGAAGTACTTTCTGGAGGCTTTGTGTGGACAGGAAGAGCCGTTGCTGGCATTCAAGGGAGGGAAATACATTTCTGTGGCTACTTCTCCATCTAGCCATGCAACAGATACAAGGACAAGGCAGAATTCTCTAACTGAGAATGAGGTGAATGTTTCTAATATTTAATTTTACTGGTTTGCTTTCATACTTGTAAGATTTATTTTTTGCAATCTGCTCTTCGTTACACATTTTTTATGCTATCATCCAGCTAATATAACATATGTGTAATATTTCCATGTTTCCTTTAATGTCTTATTCTTGTCCATGGTTGTATGACAGGGTGATGATGTCATCGTTGAGGCAGAGTCCTCTCTGTCCGCCTCAGAGGGGGAGGAAGATGTCGAGGGGGCAGGAGACAGTGAGAATGACATCAGGCAGTTGAAGGCACGACGCCACGCCCTCGCCAACAAACTGGCACAGCAGCAGAAGCGTAGGGATAAAATCCAGGTAGTCCATGCTTTTAGAATGGATGTGTTTAATATATTAATTACCATGGCAGAAGAGAGAAGAATTGTGTGTGTGTGTGTGTTGCAGGCAGTGCTGCAGACGAGTGGGCAGCTGGAGCTTGAAGTGAGGCCCGTCTTTTTGGTTCCAGACACCAATGGATTCATTGATCACTTGGGGGGGCTGAAGAAACTTCTCCAGTGTGGAACCTATATCATAGTTGTGCCCCTCATCGGTAAGAGATCAAATATGAGATTGGGGTGTTAGTTCAATCAATAGTCAATAGTGTTTGTTTTCAGTTATCATTTGGAAATGGGTTTATATGAGACCGTCTGCAAGACAGATATTTAAAGCATATCCTGTTGCTGGTCGTGCTAATGGTGTATCTGCTTAGGTTTAGGCACAAAAAATGGAGTTAGGTCAAGGCAAGATGATATTTTAATGCTGTTGATACCCACCACAGGCCGTCGGCACAGAGGGCACAGAAAGTCACCGCACTAAATCATCACCATTAATTTGTGATGACACCTGCCTGATTTCCGCTGACATCTGGCTCGTACTGGCCCCCAGTAGGCATGGCCAGACCTGACAAGCTATCGTGCACGCTGCTCTATTGACACTTCATGTTTGAGCTGTCTAAAATTGAGCAGTCACCTCATTAACCTACCGTTGAAACTCAAGTTTTACACGTTTTATACTTCATCTTAATCTCTTACTTTGCAGAAGATCAATACCGAGTTAATGGGGGGTGAAAGTGATTATTATTGTTATTATTATTATTATGTAGTAGTAGTAGTGGATGAAAATGCAAACGTGTCAGGAGTGAAAACAGACTAACTCTCCGTGAATGTTTGGTCTTTCAGTGATTACAGAGTTGGATGGCTTGGCTAAAGGCCAGGACAGTTTTGGTGGAGGAGTTGCCCGCAGCACAGGCAACCGCAGCAACTATAATGTTAGTGCTGCCCATGTGCGGGCCGTGCAGGAAAAGGCCCGCCTGGCAGTGGCTTTCTTGGAGAAAGGGTTCGAGGCCAGGGAGCCATGCCTCCGCGCCCTCACTAGCAGGGGGAATCAGCTTGAGTCCATTGCGTTCCGCAGTGAAGACACATCTGGACAACAGGTGAAAAATGTTACTTACAGCTAATGACTCAAAGTTAATTTGTTAGAGCGTGTGAGAGCACTTGAATAGCAGTGTGCTCTTTCTCAGGGTAACAACGATGACGTGATCCTGTCGAGCTGTCTCCACTACTGTAAAGACAAGGCCAAGGACTTTATGCCTGATCAGAGAAGTATGTCTGTTGATTGCTATGTATCCTCTGCCATATTGCTAAGCCTTTTCCAGGTTTCTCCAACTTTGGCTTCTTCCCCATTACCCACAGATGGGACAGTGAGGCTGCAGAGAGAGGTGGTACTGCTTACTGATGACCGTAACCTGCGTGTCAAAGCTCTGACACGAAATGTCCCAGTCAGAGACATTCCTGCTTTCCTCAGCTGGGCCAAAGTGGGCTGAACCGGGCCAAGCCAACGTCAAAGGAACACAGCTGTTAAAGTCTGCTTGCCGCTCGGCCAGAGGAGAAGACACACTTGAGTGGATGAAGAACGAGAGAAAATGGAGGGGGAGGAAGTAGTGCGGACCGCAAACAATCATGTCAAAAGTCGAGAGAGCAGGGTGGTTTAAATTAGCTTGCCCCCTCTTTGTGGTGAAGTGTATGCGTGTGCGTGTGTGTGTGTGTGTGTGTGTCTGATGATCCGTGAGCTTCCCCAGACAGAGACAGGGGGACTTGCATCAGGAAGGCTGGACTGCAAGGAAGGCAGGAAGGCAGGAAGCAAACATGGAGTGATGGTTTGATTTGACTGGTTCGGCATTGAAGCTCTGAACGTGAGTTTTCTCTGCAGCAGTATTGAAATTCAAGGCTAATGATTGGATGGGCCAGGAAGAGGGAGTGTGTTCAGTTATATAATTGATTTTAGACAGCTGAATAGCACAACTGGCACCTTCACTCTTTTCTGAAGACCCAGTCCTATAGTCTGTAAAGCCGAGCAGAGAGGAGGGTAGGCAGGACGAGTACAGCTGGAGGGGCTGATGGGAGTGAGGCATACCGCGAGGTTCATGCAGTGTCAGCTGCTCCAACAAACTGGACCAGGGTGTTATATTTCCTGCAAACAAAGGAAATATTTAACGAGGGGTTTTCTGGTTTGATGCCAACAATAAGTTTGGTTATTTTGGGTAGAAAATCATCAGAAAAAGCAGAACCTGTGTTGTCCCAGAATTCATTATAGCATTGTCACATTTAGTTTGAATCAGTTTTGGTTTTTTACTGCTTTTCAAAAGCAGAAAAGGAAAAAAAATACTTCAGTTAAGTATATTGGAATGACTGTT
>JBBMJM010150499.1:0-10750 GCA_037832705.1 Centriscus cristatus
TCTATCTATCTATCTATCTATCTATCTATCTATCTATCTATCTATCTATCTATCTATCTATCTATCTATCTATCTGTTGAGGGGTTTTTCTCTGGAGGCTTGTGAAGGGCAGAACTTCCCATAAATCCATCAATCTGATCAATCACTGTGTGCCGGTTCTCCTCACCGTTCAGCTGCCGGTACACCACGTCCTCCAGTGAGCTGAGCCTCTTCAGCAGCAGCTCGTGGCTGATGCCGGGCCCCTGCGCAGTGCCGTTGGCCCGGGGCCTCCTCCCGTCCGCAGGAGACTCTGGACCGGCGGCGGCGGCTCCGCTGCTGCCGCTGCTGCTGCTGCTGCTGCTGCTGCTGCTGCGGCTGCTGTTGTTGCACCTGGCCCAGAAAGTCATGAACCCCGCAACGGCCAGCACATTGAGCACCAGGAAGACCCTCCACCTCCTTAGCACGAAAGCCATGAAAAGTGTCCGGTGAGCGCCCGGGGAGCCGGAGGAGGGTGACTGGGGAACCGGAGTGGTCACAGGCTTGATGCGCAGTGATCTACAACAAGAGTGAACATCATCTTCCAGAGAAGCAGGAGCAGAGAAAATGTTCCGTACCTTCAACACGGATGATTTCCGGCAGCATCTTCTCTCCAGGGAGGTCTGACCATCGACTTTCCTCCGTGTCACCGACTCAGCCCCGGTAAGAGAAGCTGTGCGCGGAGGATCTGAGACAAAGAACCGGAGACTCTGGTGGTCCTCAATAATTCAACACAGTCTCCCGGTTTCCTCCTTCCAGAGCAGGAGCCCCCAGTGATGGAGGAGATACTGAGGAACCAACCGTCCAGAAGCCCCGCGCTTCTCTCAAGCCTGCCCGCTCACCGTCCTCCCGCGGCGGGGACACAGCGGCGGCTCACCCTGGCAGCATCTTCCGGAGGAGGAGGAGGAGGAGGAGGAGGAGGAGGAGGAGGAGGAGGAGGAGAAGAAGGAGATGCTGCAAGAGGAGGAGGAGAAACCCGTCCTGGTCTCTGGTTCTCCTCCTTCACATTGTCCCGGTTCCGGTTCGCCCTTCCTGTTAGTAAAACGCCCTTCTTGTTGTGATGTTCATGATCTTTCCTCTAATTCTCAATTCTCCCTAAAACATCACAGCGGCTGATGAGGGCACAGAGAAAAACCTGGAGTGGATCACACGAGTGAGTTTGTGTGTGTGTGTGTGTGTGTGTGTGTGTGTGTGTGTGTGTGTGTGTGTGTGTGTGTGTGTGCGCGCGCAGAACCAAAAATCCAAGTGTGATCAGACGTATTTCTTGTCAAAATGTCTAATTTCTAGCCATAAAAGCCGGTTTACACTTAACTTGTTTTTAGAAAGTTTTTTTTTTTCAAAAATTCAAAAGAAAAATCTGCAAGACATTTTTATTTGTAATATCAAAAAAATAAGAATTTGTTCACATCCCGATAAGATGACATCACACAGAAGCCTTCAGTGAGGAACAGAAATCACACAAGGGGAAGTAGAAAAAACAGTATGAAAGCATTGTTTGCATTCCTCCTTTATCACAACATCAGTGAACATTACAGGAGGGCACACCGCCATCCTGGATTCTGAGCTGGGGGTCCTATGAGTGATTAGACTGAGCACTTGACAGGGGACTGGAGTTCTGTGGTGGGTTTGGTGTGGTGCCTTTGTGAGCTCGGTGCCGCAGTGTGAACTTTTCCTGTTGTGTGATGTCGCAGGAAGGTTCCGTTGCACATTTCAAGATGCTGTGCCTGGAACCTTCGCTCCTTCGTACCCTCCACCGTACCCTCAGTCATTCCCTATGGACGTCCTCCGATGTGCATGTTTCTTCGGCGTCTTATTTGTTTGTTTTTTTTGTGGTTCTCAGTGTTTTTCTGTCTTTCCTTCAAGTGAAGTGACTGAATGTCAGCAGACCTTTTTCATCATCATCATCAGTCCACGCTCTTTTTCAAAAATGGGTTGGTGAACCATGGATGTTCTGCTCCAAGAACTGGGAAGTCATGTGACATAAAGAGTCCAATCAGAGTTGTTGTCTGTGGAGGTCGACGTAGTCGTGATATATTATTAAATTTCTGGAGAGGTGACGTCAGGCTGCGCTTTGCCCTTTGACGCAAAGCATTGGACTTTAGTGTCACGGCCCCAAATAGGGTCATCACTGAGTTTGTACACCCCAGTGACCTGACCTGCCCGTCCGCTGCATGTCATGTCGCTGTGTGAGTCATCTGTCCATGTCAGACGAGTGTGGTGGTCTGACTCAGGGGGACGTGAAGTTCAACCACTGCTTGTTGCATCAAATTTAGTTCCAAGATGAAACACGTGCGCGCTCAGATTGAAATCAGACTGTTTGAGGCCTCAGCACAGATCTACAGAGGGAGGGGAGATGCCCTGGCAGCGAGTATTGTTGAAACGAGGTGGAAAAACACATTACACTTCTTCATTTCACAGTGTTAAATTGAGAGAGTGTGCAGAAATGGGTCACCCAGATAGAAGCCAGCAGCTCGGTACCGCTGCAGCTTTCTGAGAGACACTGCCAGCTCTGATCTGCAGCTACCCGGGGGGAGGGAGGGAGGGAGGGAGGGGGAGACAGAGAGAGACGGCGTGCGTGCATCAGACAGAAAGAAGTGTGAGCGAGATCAAAACCGCCGAGAGAATGTGTGAGACGGAGCAAGAGACAAACAGAAAGAAACATCAAGGGAAAAGACGAGAGCGCAGGAGTGAGACGAGCACAGAGAGGGGAAAGAGTTTTAGAAAATTGGGGGGTTGGGAGGCATTGAGCAGGAATCAGAATTGAAAGGATGATAAAAAAACAACAACAAATCTTACAGCAGCAGAACAAAAGAGACGCAAGCGCAGAGGACGAACGGGTGGAAGAGGAAGAACGAGGAGGAGAAATGTCTTCATGTCATCTGAGGATGAACCCAAGTGAACGTCAGTTGGTTCAGTAATCGTCCTGATTTCAGTTGGACTGATGAACTGAACTGAAATGTAGGAAACGTAAAATTTAATTCCTGTCGGTTTATGTAAGAATGTAATTGACCAAAGGTCCAAACCCTGAGTTGTATCAGTCCTGAAATGTGTTTTCAGTTCAACAAACCCACGTTTCATGTTGGAAGTTCACTCGTCACCACTCACACACCTGATTCATTTCACCTGTTCACAATCGCGCTCACTCTTCTTCCACCTCTACACCGGGAAGCAGCAGCGGTGAGACGAGCTCAGTTTCTGTCTGTTTCGAGTGTTGTCACAGTCACAAATACTTTATTTCTCTGAAAGGAAATTATATATACATATTGATGTATATATCTTGCAAAATAAATAAACCCTGTGTGAGTTCAGAGGCTCATTCTAGAAAGTTCTTAACCCTTTAACGCCAACAGTATCGCTGGTGTTGCATTCACGCCAGCACACTTTAGAGTACCGTAATTACATGACTATTTGCTCTGTCAGAAAATGTCGGTTCCAGAAAGTTGAGACGTCTCCACAGCCATGTTGCTGTCATTACGGTAATGCTTCATCAGCTTCCAGCAACAGAGCAAATGGGATTACCGTAATGACAACAACATGGCTGTTCTAATATTTCATCATCTGATGGACATGTTCTTTTTCTCCCCAGCTCCGTCTTCCCACCAGGCAGCGGAACCAAGTGACACTTCCACTCTACCATTCTTCCGACTTCTGATTGACCGACTGCAGCTCCAGGAAAGAGCGGGATCCAGGTTTTCCTGGTGAAGTAACGGTGCGTTTGTCGCTCCCACTGGGCGATGTCGTCATCTCCGCCAACGTCTGCAAACACAAGTCGACCTTCACGGCAGATTGAGGGTAGTGTTTGGTGTTTGACTCTCATGGGTTATAGGGCAGCAGGCTGCACCAGCCACCTCCTGACAGTGTCCCCATAGGAACAGATCTGCATCCCGGCATGAGGCAGGTTTAGATGTGAACAGAAGAGGAGAGCAGCATGTAAACACAGTTTTATTAACGAGTCAAACAATATGGAAGGTGACCACTGCTGGCGTAAAACCGCCATTTGTCATCGAGAGAACAGACAGTACCAGGAACTCATCAGGACGTCGTCCCATTCCCCCACAGGAGCTGTGCAGAGTTCACAGATGACGGGAACAGACTCAGATCTATTCTCTGCTCTGTCTTTATATAAACATCTCACACTCAGTAAGAAGCGTTTCATGATTAAAACTTGGTCAAAGGTCAGCAGGTGAACTTCTGGTCTGGTAACTGGTTGATGACCTCATGAACAGTGACTCGACAGTAACTGTCTGGTCGCTGCTCGGACCTTTGACTTGTGTTTCCAATTCCATCAGGCTCCGTCTGAGACGTTCCTCCCCTCAGCTATCGAACCTCCTCAGTCTCCTCCACCTGATCTCCTCAGCGCTGTCCTCCACCAGGACGTTGAAGCCGTACGGCGGCGGAGCAGCCGTGTTCTCTCTCGGGCCAGTTGGTCCTGCGACAGTCAGAGATCAGTCACCAGTCGTCTCTCGCTCTGTTCCTCCGCTCTCACCTCTGTCGTTCAGGCTGTTTCTGATGGCGGCTTCCAGCTGCTCCTCCTCCGTCAGCCCACCGGTGTACGACACTGAGCTGGAGTGAAGATGCTGACGGTATCCGGAGTAACTTCCACTGCTGTAGCCTACACAAACACACACGCACACACACACACACACACACACTTTGAGGGGTGGAAGGGTCAGACGGCTAAATGTCTGCTGCCCTCTAGTGGTCAGTGTTAAATACTAGACTTGAAAACATATTCCTCATTTGAAAATATGACAACACAATGACTGTTTGGTACCTGAGGACGTGTTGTAGGGAGGAGGCCGTGAGTGATATCCATGAAACGTCCCAACGCCTGAGAACACAGATCGTTTCAACAGTTGTTTTGGTGGTTGAGAGACAGATGTACACAAACACACACATTCTTACCTGCACACGTCTTCATGATCCTCTTCAGCGGCCCGGCAGTGTACAGCAGACCCACCAGGATACCGGCCAGGTGACCAACAAACGAGGTGCTGGAGGAGGCAGAACACAGATGTAGTCGCCCTCTGCTGGACAGCAGAGGCCACAGCAGCACTGAGCAGCGTGCGGGGAACTCACCCTGGAGCAGTGAGGTGGATCAGCACCAGCTCCACCCAGCTGGCGTAGCGATTGGACACGGGGATGCCCATCACATAGTTCACGCCCCCTGGGTGGTAATGGTTGTTGACCACCTTCAGCGCAAACAAAACACCTACAAACACAGAAAAGAACATCAACAACTAAACTTTTCCATGACCAGAAATTTGGATGGTTTTCCAGGTTTCCCCGGATACTAAATGATGAAAAAACAAAACTACTTTTGCACACCAGTAGGCCTGGTGAAATCATTTCTTTTTGTTTCAGGTTTTCCAGGATGCAACAAGCGTGCTCGGGGAACGTGTCTCCAGGACTACGTGGACCAGCCGGAGCGATACCGCAGCTGAAAGCCGTACCTGAGAAGCCGACAGCACACGCCATGCTGTACGACTGGTCGTCCGTGAGCGCCGTCAGCACGGCCTCCAGCAGCAGGTAGACGACCCCGGTGAGCAGAGAGAAGACCGACAGCAGGTAGAGGAACCAGGCGCTGCCCAGCCGCCGCTCCAGTTTCACACCTTTCAACAGGAGCGACGCCATGTTGAAGTAAAGGTGCCAATCATCTACGTGGTGCAGCGGCGACAGCAGCAGGCGGCGCCAGTCCTTCAGCCCGTACGTCTGATGAACACTCACGCAGGCCTGAGGATGGAGCGGAGATGGTCGACATCATCCAACCGGGGCTGCAGCTTGAGAAGAAGCATCACTGCATTACCTGCATCAGTGGTGCCGCAGGGAACAGGTAGAGGTACGCGTTGAGTCCCAGGACGCCCAGGGTGACCGGGGGGATGTTGTCCAGACCCACCTCAAAAAGCTTGGAGGCCAGCAACAACAAGCCCAGATGGGAACTTCTCTGTCGCTGACGCATGCTGCGGAGAACCTGAGGAGAGAAATGGTCAGGGGCTGATTGTACGGGTTTTAGGATTCTTTGTCGTCCAACTCTTCACTTCCCCTACAGCCAAAACCTTTAAGGTTTAATACAACAAAGTCAAATTGTACATCCGCTCTCTGTTTTATGCTCATAAAAACAGCGAATATCACTCCAGTCGCGTGTCCTGTTTGTGAACGATTCATTTCTGAAGAATGAATCTTTTGGGTGTACAAATTGTACTGGATCACCTCCATAAAAACATTTGTTCTGCAGGGTGACACATCACTCACTGACAACAAAAATATCACTCGTGTCAACACGAGGAGATACAGTTCATTGTACATCACTACAAGACAAAACGGGGTCTAAAATACATTCCAGCGCTTAGCGTAACATGAAATAATGATCGACTCGGCAAACAGATTATTTTACTAAACTGATTCTAGTAATTCCGAACCCCAAAAAACAATTGAGCCGCCCATCAAGACCCTCCAGTAGTTTCTGTAGAATTCTGCACGTCGATCACCTGTGTTTTGAACGTGTTGATATTAAAGTCCATAACCATAAATTAACTTTACTACATTTAAGAGAATAAACTTACGATAAGTTGAGACTTCCTGGTAATGAATACGCTTCGTCCTTCGTCAGCTGTGGCTAATGCTAATCCTACCTGTCCTGTTCACGTCAAGAGAAGCTTTAGCGATTTGATCTGCATAACAGGTCACGCACTTCGTTGCTTTCGTATTTCAACATTCCGACAAGTTGTCAGACACCGTCCGGTGGTAACTGTGACGGCGGTCATGTGACCAAAACAACACTCGCGTCAGCGGCACATCTTCTTCTTCTACGGATATATAACTGCAGCTCGCGGACGTGGACCAGCACGCCACCTACCGCTTTGAAACCTGTCCACACCTGTCCAATGATCAGACAGGTTGTACACTTCATCGCTTTCTGTTTGAAACCCACAACAACTCAGATGAACATTCAGTCGGACTAGGTATTTAAATTATTTGTATTAGTTATTTGTATTACTATGCGCAGTGTTAACAACAACAACAACAACAATAATAACAACAGCAATAACAATTTATTTTTATTCTGTGTTAAATGGCTGGTACCTTAAAGTAAAGACACTTGGTATGTACAGTCATGCTTGGCAATAAAACTGATTGAAACGATCTGACAATAGCGCTCCCACGTGGCTTAAGAGAGATACTGCAACGGCCAACACACCGGATCTGGGGCTGCGCTGGTATGAATGAACATGAATGTGAATATTGCAAGAATTATGAATTCCCCCAATCAAACTAAACAATTTTAAAACAGATTTACCAAAAATACAAATATATATATATTCTGTGATTCAGGATCCCCCAGGCTCTATCTGTGATTCAATTGCCCTAGAATAAAAAGAAGACGGCAGACTGAGTGGGAGGAGTTAATACTCCCACTTTACCTAAACACCAGGGCACGTGCGTCAGGTGGTAAAAGGCGTCTCCCAATTAAGTGACGTCACGGCCTTTGTCCACTCAAGGAGGTTAAGATAGTTGTTTGGAGACTCGAAATGTGACGGCGGTTTACGTCTGGTAGAAATATCATCCGTGTACGTTTGCTGGGAGGCTGTTTCCATAGAAACAGCTATATGTGACGCGAGGACGTTGAGTCAAGCTCACATGGAAGTCTGCCGGAACAGGATGTTGTGCTTCTAAAAAAATAAAAGCACAAAATAACACCAATAAAATCATGGATTTGTGGAGCGGAATATAAATAACTAAAACTACATATTAGTGTAATAATGCGGCCCTATGTAAGATGCACGATCAATAATACTCCAAAAAGCCAAGTGTAATATAAAGTGATCATTCCACGACTGTATTGTTGGCCCAGTGACAGAGGTGATGAAGGTGTCACTACGTCATATGTTATTGGTCACGTGACTTTTTACATCAAAGCAAACTTTGAAGAGGTTTTCATAATGCTGCTCCAACCTACGAACCCAAAAGCTGTATGGAACATTGGTGCCAGATGGCCATCACTTGGCAGAACATATGCCGTCGACGGTATAGCCGCTGATACGTCTTCCCAAATTACTCCACATGCTTGGAAGTCCTGACCCTGCTGTTTTAGTTCGGATGGTTTCAAAATACGATACTTTTCAATAGTAATACAATCCTACATGTCCCACCTGGCAACACTGACCATAAGTCACATCGAAATCCTGTTGTTTTCAGTGATTGAGGAAAAGTAGATGTTATGAACAGTGTTTAAGGAAAGACCAGCTGGAACAATGGTCTGTGCACGTTCCTGTTCAAATAGAACGGTGAAGCAGTACCTGGAGGTGGGGGGCTTACTTTGAAATTGCAAAGCGGAAGTGTGGGTTTGGACTTCACGTTTCACTTGACGCTGGTCGTGAGGGGCTGGAGCGGGAGCGGGAGCGTGCGCGGCGGCAGGTGAACGGACGGTTCGAGTGTGTCCGTGAATGTGAGGACGGAAGACGGCGAAGGACGGAGAGAGACACGGAGGAGAGGAGGACAAAGGCCCGACAGGAGGGACAGAGGCAGGAAGAAGAAGAAGAAGATGACGGACAGGACGGCTTCGTGTGGGAGCTTGTATGACAGCACCAACCTGCTGCTGCAGTACTGCAACACTGGTGAGCTCCTCACACACAACAAACATTGGGTCCTCTGCGTGGACGCCATGAAAACGCTTCTTCCATACAAGACCACATGAATACATGCATTTCATGTCACAGGCACCATGGACGCGTTTGATTTCCACAAAACCACACGTATCACCATTTACTCACCTCAGGGAGACACAGATGTCACTAAGAACATGAATGAAACGAATGAAAATGTTTATTTTACAACATGACCACAGCGAACCATTCATTTCAGTTCATAGACGCCATGGAAACATTTTTTATTATGAAACAGACAATGTCAGTAGAATCATTTCAAGTGTAGACACCATGGACATGTTGTCAGTACACTTCAGAACACAAAACTTTGATTAAAGAGACACTACACTACACTACACTTCAGACTGAATCCATTCAGGGGCTGTTTAAAGAAACATAAACACAGATATCCCAGATAAAAGGTCATGTGATCGAGGGTCATTGAACCTCATTCAGATCCCTCACTGACGGACAGATTGAGTAGCAGATGCAGAGACAGCACGGGATCATGGGAGTTTGATGGGCTCCTGCAGCTCCTCCTCACTCTGTACTGTCATATTTGTGGTCGTGTCCTCATATGAAGACACAACACCGCGGAATCCCCCCTCCCCCACTCGCCGCTGTGACGGGGCATGTGTGGAGGTATTATTGTATCGTTATTGTGACAGGACATCAGGGCGAGCTGATGGCCATCGCTCCTGAAGATGGTGTCATAGGTTGTTGTCGTTTTATGGCCCGTTTGGTTGAGGTCAAAGGTCACAGACTGTAGAACAGCAGGCCTTCTGCCTCACATCCTGCACTCAGAGGTCAAAGGTCAGACTACTGGACCTTTTTGTATTATTGGTAACAGGCTAGCAATGCAAAAGAGTGGTATGAAGATGACACCGACGCAAATTCACATTGTCCCTGTATCTCATTGAAATACTGAACATCACACAATTGTGTATTTTATTATTTCTACTCAAAGTTTCAGCGTCTATTTGTGTTACGTTAAGTGTCATCTGCCTGCTTCCTTTCCATCTCTTCCTCCGTGTTTCTTTCTCTCTCGCTCTTATTCGTACCTCTGCCATCTGCCATCTTTTGACCAGAGATCCTCTCATCCAGCAGCTGCTCGCTGCAGAACGTGTTCTTCAAATGACGTCGAGAACGTCATCTGACCAAATCTTTGGACATCTTCTGCCCGGAAGATATCCTGGCAGGAGACAATGACGTGAAGCTGGTGTGACGTTCATTGTCACACAGTGCAATCACCAAATGTTTCATATCAAGGAACTTGAGGTTGGTGGGCGAACATGGCTGGAGAATGAGAGGCGGATGTGAGAACGAGACTGGAGAACATGAGGTCAGTCTGAGAGACCTTGTCCAGTGTCAAAGAGAACATTCAGAACAGAGAGAGAGCGAGTGTGTGTGTGTGTGTGTGCGCGCGCGCGTGTGTGTGCGCGTGTGTGTGATTGATCTGAATCTCTTCAGCATCTCTCCCTGGTGGTGCCTGGTGATGCTGACGCTGTGTGTGTGTGTGTGTGTGTGTGTGTGTGTGTGTGTGTGTGTGTGTGTGGCCCCGCCCCTTCCTGCCTGTGCTGTAGTTAACAAGAGCAGAGGAGGAGGAGGAAGGGAGGGAATAAACGCGATGGAGGAGGGAGGAGGGAGTGGTCCAGGAAGTGAGGCAGTGAGGGAGGGTGTACCGGTCACAGGCAGGGAGGGGGGAGTCAGGAAGTCTGTGGGGGAGGACGGCGCGAGCTGGTGGAGCTGACAGACTTACTGTGTGGACAAGTGTTTGATTGACAGGTGGAGCCCCTGACGCCGAGATGACAGGTAGGTGAGGACCGACTCCACCTCCGTCCACCTCGTCTCAGCAACCGCCCTCATCCTGCTCTGTTGTACATCAGCCCCCCCCCCCCCGGCTGCTTCGTCACCACCCCTGTGTCCTCTTGTCCCTCCGGTCACACTTACACCACCCCAACGACCCTCATCCCCTGTCACGGCCGTATGTGTGACGTGAGTCTGTGCTCGCTCCAGGATGGAGTGTGTGTGTGTGTGTGTGTGTGTGTGTGTGTGTGTGTGTGTGTGTGTGTGTGTGTGTGTGTGTGTGT
>JBBMJM010150509.1:0-10749 GCA_037832705.1 Centriscus cristatus
TGTGTGTGTGTGTGTGTGTGTGTGTGTGTGGAGGAGGGGGGGGGGGGGTGTAATATGATGAATTGATTCTCAGAAAGTGTTTGGGGATTTTTTTTTAATAATATATTCAGCTCCAAACAGGATGTGTCAGTGTGTTCTGTACACCCCGGCGACCTGCGGGTCTGGATTTCATGTGATGTGCTACATTAGTACACATTGTTAGCGCCCCCTGCACCTGATGGACAGCAAACACACTCTTATTTGGACGTAACTGGATTTGAATTAGCAATGAATTAGCTTGTTGCACGTTCCAAAGTGGGAAAACTTGTGTTACTTGGACCTGGTCCGTTTTTTGATTTCATCCGTTTGTGTTGCTCCTTCTCGTCTGTGGCTGTTTATGGCATCGCTGAGCTGGCGCCAAGGAAGTGGGAGGATTCTCTCACACGTCAAGGTGTCCTTTCACCCTCCAGCTCCAGCTCCTCTCGCGCTCGGTGCCGCTAGACAAAGAGACGTGGGTGAACTGTAATTAGTCCTTAAAATGGACCCTGCCCCTCCTCAACGGACCACAGCCGGGTCTGTGCAACACTTCCACTTCCTGTTTGTGGAACCCACTTTATTAACAGCAGAAAACGTAAGCAGAAGGTGTAAAGTAGTGACTTGGCACAAGGGCAGGATCCATTGATACCTTAGTAATTTGATTCATCCTGACTAGTCACTTCACAGATTGGATATGACAGCCGCGACCTTAAACTCCGTCTTTATGCAGATGACTTTGCGTTGAAAAAGCCTCCAAGGTCAGAACGTTACGTCTGCTCAAGTGCCATTACTTTTTCTTTTTTTCTTTTTCTTTTTTTTCTGATGATGCGTTGATTATTAGTCTTCAATATTAAACACTTGTCACTCCGATTTTCAACATCAGCTTTCCTTTGTCAATGACAAAGTGTTTGATTTGCTAATTTGCCTTTGAATTGCAAATCGGGGCTCCTCGGAGCTTTGCGCGTGCCACCGCTCAATTAAGTTGTGTTTTGTGTGAGTTTTAGGGAGGTCAGTGCCAACAATGGCACCATCCCTCAGAGGAATCGCCTGACCTGATAAGACAAAGAACAGAAAGCCCGGTGGAGTGCTATCAACAGTGGCACGCGTGGTGGAAGTCTGAAAAGCGTGGCATGAAAGGATAAGCAGAGGAGGGAGCTCGGGCATGGTCAAAACTCCCACAGATGAAATCGTTGTGATTAGTTTGCATAAGCAACATCCTGCAAATATCGTACAGTACAATGGAGAGATTTAACAGGGAAAAGGCATTTATACTTCCCATGCTTCTCTATTGTCATACTTTGACTGTGTGGGCGCTCGGGGCTTGAAAAACTGGAAACTGTGAACGCACAATTCAGCTATTTCTTCGTTACACGCCGCAGGAAATGACCAGCCAGTCAACTTTAATTCCAAATGTCCTATTTGATGCTTCCAATCTATAGAAAACCGTTTTTTTATCCGACTCCTCCTATGGCCCTAATGCTGTTAAAAACCCTGAATGAAACAGCAGAATGGAAACTGGCGAAGCCACAGATGTGCCTGGCAGACGTTGCGATCGTCCAAACGTTTCCGGTGTTACCGAGGGAGTCTGCTCTAGAACACGTTCAAATCCACGTTCACCTCAGCACGCTGCATGTTTTATATTGTTTTTATCTATTTTTCTCTATTATTTTATTATATTATTTATTATTATTATTTTGTTCTGTTTTTCGCTATTGTTGTTGGTCCTCTGTTGCACTCAAATACTCTTTAAGGTGAAAAACGGGAAGCCAAGCAACGACATTTCGTTGCCGAAAAACCTCACTGCTTTTTTGTGCAATGACAATAAAGAAAGTCTAAGTCTAAGTCTAATGTGCCTCCGTACCCTCCACAAACCAAACTTATTTCTGTCCTTATTTTCTATGATGGACTGGAAAGACCCTCTCTTCTTTTCTTCCCGTATCTCGTTTCTCTTTCTCTCTCACCTCGGCCCGTTTTGCAGTTCGCAGCCTTCGCGTCCACGTCTCCTCCAGGCTCCAATTAACTACTAATAAGGAAAATAGGCCAGCACACCAGTGACCTTGCGTAACCTCGCTTCATCCACTTCTATACTTGGCATTGTCTTCCCCCGAGGAGCCAAAAATCAATTTTAATAGCGAGGCGATGAACATTACCTGGTCCTAAATGTGATATGATTACTGCATCAATTACCAGTTGTGTTTGCCTGTGCACTTGCTCATATTGACGTGCTCAAATTGAGTCGTACGAGCATGGAGGACTCAACTGCTGCGGCCTGAATGTATTCTGAAGGAGTGACTGGCGTGAGTGCAGCTCTGCTGGTGCATTCAGCAAGGGATCTGCGTGAGATAATGGGATATCATTACCTCACCAGCCTCATTACCAGGTCCTCATCTGCCGGGGCTTGAGTACAATGTTAATTATTACGGAGGAGGGCACTGGAACTCAAAATGGCATTTTCACTGGATTTTGCTGCCTTGTTCTCGTTAAGAACCCAGTGGAGGAGCGAGGGTGGACAGACAAACACGTTCACTGTTTGGTTGCTTCTCCCTGGAACGACTTCTGAGGGTGGAGCAGCACGCCGGCAGGAAGCTGAGCAACAGTCACATCACACGCCCGTCGGTGCCGGTGCTGGCGTCGCAGCCTGTGGCGGCAGATAGCGACGCACAAGGTAGACCTTTCATGGATAACTCCCATGGAGACCCCCTCCAGCTGTCGGGAGCCGGGAGGAGAAAAATGTGGAGTCAAACTGGACTTGACACTCAGAAACTATCTTCTTTTTTATAAAATTAAGTGTGATCGTGTTGCTTATGACTCCTGCAAACAATAATCCATCACATTACTGTTCCATCCCGCATCACACACGGGGGACGTGCCTCGGTTCAGGCTTCATTCACGCACCTCTGTGGGGGTGTGAGTGGCTCAGACGTCGGCAGGAAATGGACAGATCGTACAGGACTGGGCGCCTTTCATTGCTTCTAGCAGCGGTAGTTGTATTGTCTCGGCATGTAACCGACGTTCCTTTTTCTTACACTGCACCTACACCGCCACAGCAGGTGACGGGTTTTTTGAAGATATGCAGGTGAGCGTCTCACACAGAAGTAGGTGTACTGAACCAGTAGAGGGTGTTCAGTAAAAAGACTCTTTAAATCTTTAAAGAACATTAACAATATGAAACACTAAATCTCCATTGAGTTTAACGTTATGTGAGTAGTTTTCAGTTGTGTATTTCAGATGTTTTGCTCTCATGTGATATAATCAACTGTATTTATCTCTGTGTTACAGGTGAGATGTTGTCAGTTTGGTTTCCAGAGTAAGTTCTGTGTCAGTCAACTCGTTCGAGGGGAACAAACAACGAATCACATTCACCCGCAGCGGAACAGACGGAACCAGTGTTGTATCAGTCGGTCAGTAGAGTCCCTGATCGTCATTTCCTCCGTCAGTGGCACACACACACACACACAATCGGGTCAGGGTCTGTGACGGCGGGCGGACCCACAGGCAGACTCGTACGGAGGCTCCTGAGCCGATTGACCTCAGCTGTCTTAGTCTCGTCGGCCTTTGAAGTGGAAACAGACAGTTGGATGCTGAAGGAACTGTTTGTTCCTCTGGAGGAGGGGGAGAGCTCCCAGAAACATCAGTGGGCTGAAACTTGACGTGGTCATGCCAGCGTGCGTGTGCACACGCGTACACACACAGTAAATAGAGGCTTGCTGAGGTGCAGGGTTAGAGTAGGACAGGCAGGGAAAAAAAAACGTTCCAACAGAGAAGAATGAAGCCCAAACTCGGTGTAAACAAAAACCACATGAACCAGCGCGCTGACTGGTGGAGGTCTTGACCTTTTCAGCTGAGGAATGCCCGACAGTACAGGAAGAGATTCGCTCCAGACAGCCGAAGCCCGCTGGACGCCGCAACCAATAACGGGAGCAAGAAGAAAGTGTTTTCAGGTGACTGCTGTGAAGGCATGAAGGGTCAAGGAGCAGAAATAAGAGGGAATACATTTGTACGCAGACAACTGCGGCTCCCAGAGGGCCGCAGCGATCCGAGGTGGCCCCGGGGTCGCGATGAAATCCCAGGATGGACTTCGACAGGGAGGAGACGGCCGCTGCCCCCAAACCCGGGCGTTGTTGGGGACTGCCAACTCTCCACATGGGAGACAAAAGGCTAACTGGTGTGAGAAGCTACTCGCGAAACAGCTTAGCCTTCGGGTGATGAGTTTGTGTCCGTGTCGTCTCTGATCCGTGTCGGTGGGTTCTCCCCAGAACCCTTTGGCCGGGAGGTCTTTGGTAACAAACCTAATTTGCACTAAATCACACAACAACAAATGTGTTATATCCATATCCGCTTGATATGAAGTAGGGCTGACGAAGTATCAGGAGCACGTCTTAGTGTGATTCATTCTACTTCAACAAGAAGGAAAAAGGTGTAAAAGCCATGACCAGCATGTCCAAAAGAACCGCTGTACTGCAGAGGATTCACATGCAGAATGGTGGCTCGGAGGAAAGTGAGCTGTGTATTTATGAGGGCGCTGAACCTGGTTGTGTTCACTGCTGTCGGTCTGTTTGCTTGTCTGAGGAAAAACAGATCTGAAAACCTTTGCTCTGTTCAAGCTTCCAAGCGTGAGGAAGCTATTGATTCGTTTGACCTCCAGACCTTGTTTTACAGCGCTGCCCGGCCAAACTTTTTCGGCGCTGGATTCACTCCTATACATTTGTTGTGCACCTTGTTTGTTCGCTGGATGAGCAAACTGTTGATTTTCTAGTGACCCCGTGACCTTTCTTTTGAGCACCACTACCAGGCTAAGCTTAAATGTCAGCACACACCCTTATTTATTATTTTCATATTGTCCTAAACGTCCATCTGGAAGAGGTCTAATGCCACTTGCCGCTGTCAGAAATTTGATTCAGTAGCTCGGGCAGAAAAATCACATACTGAAAATGTAGAATTTGTCAAGTGCTTAAAGTGCCCAGACCAATGACAAAGTACATGTAGAAAGTGTGTCCACGGGGATAATTGGACTGCAGGTCATTAATTAACCCCGATAACACCTCGGCGGTTATTGTCCCTCAGCAGTTTACGTGACAGTGTAGCTTGTGCCCCAAGTCCTTCTGTGATTAATTAGCCAATATTTTGATTGACACTGACACGACTTCATCAGACAACGAGTAATTCGAACCCCGGGTTGGCTAATGATAATAAGAGGATTAGTGAGGGACGTACTGGGACGCCGACGCTTTTCTCCATCGTCCCCGAATGACATCATCATCTATCTTCCTTCTTTTTTTGCTGGAAACGTTTCTGAAAGATTTGCAGAAAATTGCATCTTCTGATGCACAGGTGGGTTCCAGTGCTTTTATTTCCATTTATATGGGTGCTGCCCCCCCCTGCCCCCCAGAATCACAAACGGAAATAGACTTTGGAGGCCCTACAAGCGACAGGGACACAATGAGAGTGGTTGATAATTGCGCATTCAAGGTCCGTAGAAAGTGTTGCAAAAAAGCTTAAAAGGTCTGAATGGCTGAGCAAGAAATTAGAGGGAACGATAAGAACATGAATCTACAATCTACAAAGTTGCCCCCCCCCACAGAGTACCAACAAACTGAACCAGGGAACTGTGAGGCTACAAATAAAACGGATGCAACACTTCAGACCTGTTTGTATAACACATGAACTGCCACAGGAAACCGCATCAGCTCCAGAATAACCTTTGTGTTTCTACTCTGACTGACAAGAACAACACGGCCGTCTACGGTTCTCCCCCTACTTAGGCCCCGTACGCTGCGCGTATATGAGCGATGACGGCTCTGATGCGCTTTGTCATTCTGCGACCGAGAGAAATCTTGGGTTTGTCATCATGGGACAGAACCAGCAGAGCATTTCTCATGGCTTGAACTTGACGTTATATTTACACTCGAAGTGTTCTCCGTGTGCCCGGGTGAAACAGAGAGAGCCATCGACATTGACAGAGTGGGATTTCTCGCCACGCTCCGGCAGCTCTGTCAGCAAACTTCTGTCGGCGACTCCCACCCTCTCTCCGCCCGTCACCATTACCTCGCCCTTCTGCCGATCCGAGCCCCATATCCACCTAAAGTACTCAATCTTTGATGTGTAATGGGAAGCTGATGGCGTTCTAGGTTGTGTCGACGTCATTTCGACTTAATCGCGAAGCGGAATTCGCCCTCCACACTGGTGATGAGGTTCTGATTGCTTGGACGTTCAATGCACGGTGGGTCGACACAACATCTCTTCACAGACAGACGCTCTCTCTTCCCTTTCATTTCCTTTGTCTCCCTCTCTCATTTCCTCCCCCTCTCGGGCTCCCTCCTCTTATTCCCTGTTTGCAGAGGCATTAAATCCGCCGTTAATGGGACGGCAATCTACATATGAAATGTAATTTGGAAGGAATTCATTTTTCCCCACCATTGCTACATTTGCTCTCGTCCTTAATTTGTTTTGGAGGAACGATTCCATTGGTCACCATCTGGGTGTTTGGGAAAAGGGGAATGGATATGTATTAATTTCATGTTAATGGCATATGTCGTTGGCTCTGTGTAAAAATAAACCGGGGAAATAAAGGAAATCACAGTGAAGCAACACAGATGTCATATTAAACATTTATAGAGGGCCGAGTGGAAGTACCTCGTTAAAAACACAACTACTACTTCAACCGGGGGGAAAGAAAAAACAACGGTGGCGACAGCAGATGTGCAACATAATCATCCGATTCTGAAGGCGATACAATGCCACTTTGGATCGTCAAAGTTTGGGGGCAGGAGGAGGAGTGTGTGTGTGCGTGTGTGTGTGTGTTTGCGTGACAACTATCGTCACACTGAGTTTATCTAAATCCTGTCAAAGGTGTACGGCTAGCTGAGTAGGCTAGGCTAACGTCAAGAGACGTTGCCTGACCGATGACGGTCTGTTTTTGCCAACAACACACACAACAAACACAACAATCTAACTGGAGGTAAATGATGGGCCTTGTTGCACTTCAGACAATTGGTAAGAACAGAAGTTCAGAATCTAAAGGTCACGTCACTGATTCCAGACCTGGTCTCGTCTATTCCAAGACCCGAATAGTATTAGTTTGTGTTAAAGTCGCCACTGGGATCGCAGCTGGGATGAGATTTTTGTCTTTTCTTTCTTCTCTTCTCTCGTCGAGCAACGTCTTTACACTCCGGCACGATGTGTGAATTTGCATCTCCACCGGCCTCCCAGGAGAGACGTACGTGGAGGAGCAGCAGGATTTCAGGGGGAGGCTACATGCTCACATGCACCTGCACCGGTTGATGAATGAGGAGGCTAATGACGGATGATATCTGGGAGGCTGAGGGGAGAACACCTGAGTCGTTCGATCAGGCACACAAACACAATCTGTGGTCACAATCTTTGCCATGACGAGTCACCTCCATGTCAGATGGGCCCCCACTCAAAGGTCACAGTTCCACACTTTTGGGACTGTTTTACCCACAAAACGTCAACGCACAAGGGTTGAAACGTATACCGCAGACGGCAGAGTGGGATCAGGACGGTGGGATTCAGTGTAGGAGCAGTGAATGAGAACAGCTGCTAATGATGCAAAAACAATTAGAATCACATTGGGAAACGGAAAGAAAAAAAAAAACACACAGAAGAGTAAACCGGACCAGAAATGTGATTTTTAAAAAAAGCATAAGTACATTTTAATTACAACTAAATACAAATAATAATTAGTGGCATCTGAGACTCACTCGGCGCAGCGATGGATCAGCACAGACTGGCAGAGAGAAGCCGACAGATGTTTGATGCTTTGCAGCGCAGAATGTGTCTCTAAAAGTCGACAAGCTGACCAGAGAATTATTCACGCGTGAAATGTTTTCATGAGCGTCACATCTGAGCTGCTTCCGTTTAGCACAAGGAACGTTCCGATGGACCTGTATGATGTCGCTACTCTGAACGGCCCCCCCTGCCCCTCCACACCCGCCATGGTCCCCAAGAGATAGTACGAAACCTCCACAAGTCTGCTTTGCATTTGCATCTCTACTCTGGGAATACAGAGGGAGTGATCCCAGAGTACTCCCTTAACTCATCTGGTGTCTTACGGAATTAGTGAGCATTCCCGTCTTTTAGTCGAAAACAGAAATGTGATACACTCAATGACACTGTGTTTAGACGGGAAATCATATATTTGTCATATGCTAATGCTAATGCTAACAAAGCAGAGGAGAGAAAGGACTGACAGGAGGGATGGAGGAAGTCCTAGAACAACGCCTAAAACACACAGAAGTCTGTCTTTCTGTTGTTGTTGTTACCTAGCAACAGCGGCCTCTTGTGGCAGGAGTGGTAATTACACGATACAGGTGCTACAGCGGAGCATCTAATATCTCATTTCTCTTCACCGCGTCTTGTTTGGAAGTATCGCTGCTAGCGCGACGTCTGTACTGAGGATAACGAGCGAGTTTCAGGTGCACGCTGCTCAAGCAGCTACCACGCACACATCGGTCAGTGCGAAACAATGACACTCAACCATCCACACACACACACACACACACAGACCAGTCTTTTGTCTCTGTAGGCTGTCAAGCTCCCCTGTGCGAGGGTCAAGTTTTTCCGTCATGGAGGAAAGTGAACGTCCCCGACGTCGCTGTGTTACAACAACAATAACATTCAAATGGCAGATTAGAGACAATAAGGACAAACCAGCAGTCGGGATATCCTGCAGTTTCATGCATTTAAAGCACACACTTACAGCCGCCCTGACCCCGTATCTCGCCACGTCGTTGGACTGCGGGACCGGAGACGACTCATTGCGGTTGCGGTGACGGATGTTTCTGTGACATGTGCATCGGAATAAAAAAGAAGCCCGCAGAAATTTGCATTGAATTGGGCTCATTATCAGCTCGCCTCTGTACAGTTTAAATTACAACGGCGCGCGAGTTGCGTCGCATTTGCATTTTTTGATTGTATCCTCGGGAGGGAGTCGCTCTTTGATATGGTTTTGATTAAAATGTGCTTAGCACCCACTAAACAATTTGTGCTGCAGTCGCTGTGGTTGCGCGGCTGCTTGTTGATGACGCTTTGATACACATGTGTTTATCTGATCAAATGGCTTCTTTTTATTACACGGTAATTTCTGTCAGACTGTAAATTCTGCCAATTTAACACTTTTTCATCTGGAGTCGCCGTTCTCCCACCATGTGGCGATAAACTGTTCATTTTTTCCTCATTGTTAAGTTGTGATCCGCAAAATGCAGCTTTTATTGTCACTTCATTTAGTGGAGAAAAACAGATTTTGATTTTATTTTTTTGGTTTTAAGTGTATCTCAGTGGTAAATGTCTGATCCGTCTGTGGGATGACGCTGCCTTATCCCATCGGCCATGTTGCCTCTGCAGACAAATGACAGTACGCTGCTGGTTAACTCGGTTATTGCGTTATTAAACTGAGTATCTTCAATCTCAGTCGCAGTGTTTTCAGACAGGTTCAATCCATAGAGTTGGAGATATGAAATGTGTTTTAGCTGGGAGATGACACAACACACGTTCAGTTACAGAGACACACGATGACCAATCTTCATCCTGTGTGTGACACGCCCGTCCGTCATCAGATCCATTCTCTGGCCACCAGCGTGCGTTACGGCTGAATTATGTCCATGATTTGGCGTCGGGGTCCTCGTTATCTCTAAAGCCACATGTTGGGGGCTCCAGCTCTCGTCATCCAGGCGAACGACAGCTGTCAGGGCGCAGGCGGTTAACGAGGCGGCGAAGTAATCGATGGCCGCAGCGCTCGACGTTTACTTTGAGGACATAATAAAGTGACATTTGTACAAGAGGCCGCCGCACACGGAGGGAAAATAATCAAAGCGCGGTGACAGAGACATCACACGGTGGCGGGAAAACCTGGGGACACCAGTATCTCCGGTTTGGGCGCCGGAGTGAACGGCAACCACGTGAATTCCAAAATAAAACGCAGCGGCGAACTTTTCATTACGGATCAGAGGAACACGCCCGTGGCCAAGGGGTGAGTTGAAGAAAGGGTGTGTGTGAGTGTGTGTGTGTGTGTGTTGGGGGGGGGGGGGTCTGGTAAAGGAAACGGGGATTTACCAGCACGATTTGTGTGGTTTATCCCTGGGAGGTAATTAAAGGCTGACATGAGCACACAGAAAATGTCACCCGTCTCTCCCCTGCGTGTGCATGTGCGTTTGGCCACCGCTAACATTCCTAATTACACTTTAACTATGTCTCTTTTGGAATATAATAAAAGGAAAACACTTTTGTCGCCACTCAGCCACAGTCGCGCTTGGCAGGAGGGACCCCGCTGATGGACGTCTTTAATTAGCCGGCCCCCCGACACGGGGTGGGATTTACCGCGGTTCCATTCATCGGGAGCTGCCAGCGACTCCAGCGGTCAACTCCACGCCAAAGGCCTGGTTGGCGTCGCTGGGTTCAGAGTCGTTCAGACGACTTCCACCAGCTTGACCGTGTCAAACGAGACGAGTTAATACGCCGCGAGGAGCACGGGGTCCGTTTGAAGGGGACGTGTGTTCTTCCTTCGCTGCATCTCAAACACAAACTCCTATCGACGGCTCTCAGCCTCCTCAGACAAAGGCGGTTTTCGGCGGTTTCATACCATTATCGCTCAAATTGCTGGATTTCCGGGTCCCTTTTATCATTTATGAGTCTGAGAATTTGGCACAGTGAAGGGGGAAGGAAATGTCGGGGTTTGAGGAACGGGGGGGGGGGGGGGGGGGGCGTATTTAAAAAAAT
>JBBMJM010150580.1:0-10745 GCA_037832705.1 Centriscus cristatus
GTCACCCGGGAGGAGCTCGGAGTAGAGCCGCTGCTCCTCCACATCGAGAGGAGCCAGCTGAGGAGGCTCGGGCATCAGATGCCCCCTGGACGCCTTCCCAGGGAGGTGTTCCTGGCATGTCCCACTGGGAGGAGACCCCGGGGAAGACCCAGAACAAGCTGGAGTGACTATGTCACTAGGCTGGTCTGGGAAACCTTGGGGTCCTCACGGAAGAGCTGGAGGAAGTGGCCGGGGAGAGGGAAGTCTGGATGTCCCTTTTTGGGCTGCTGACCCCATGACCCAGTCCCAGATAAAGCGGTAGAAGATGGATGGATGGATGGATGCTCTGGAAAGGGAATTATTCCTGAAAGCAGTCACAGTGGGAAGCTGAAAGTATTTTTTTGAAGTTTTGAAGTTGTATCAAATGAAGTTTGGGCAGTGATGGGGGATGAGTGGAGGGAGGGAGATTGTCGATGGATGAACCCTGTTCAATCATCTCCGTCAAAGAGCAGTGAGTGAAAATTCTGGGAAAATCAGTCAGTGAATGACAGCGTATGTGAATTTAAAAATACAACAACAACAACAACAACAACAACAACAACAACAACAACAACAACAACAACAACAACAACAAAATCATTAGTTACAAAAACAAGTTGTAAAAAACATTTAAGTTTTCCAAACATGAGTTATTAACAGTTCATCAGCAAACAATGAATTAAAGGTAAAGAAGTGAAACATCAAGAAATAAAATGCTGCAAAATGTAAAAAATCGACACACTTGTAGTCTTCATATGTTGTTTTACTGGACAAAATTCCAGATATCAAAGTTCAGTAGTATTGTTAAATGTTGTTACAACGTCTGTCCACCAGAGGTCAGTGTTGCAGCGTAAGACATTTTATATCTCTGCGTCTGTAACGTCTCTCTTTCTGTTGTAGACGTTCATCTTCACAGACCTGGATGATGAGGCCTTGAGCTCAGACGGTAGGCAGCTATGTTGAATTTCAACTTACACACTTTTTAAGACACTACGATTTTAAGTAAAAAAAAAAGAATAAACACAGAAGTCCTTCAAGAGTTGAGAAAGGCACAAGACTCAAACAGTTGTTGTCGTCTGTGGAGGTCCACGTTTCCATGACGAGTACTTAATATTTCTGGAGAGATGACATCACTGTAACCTACACCACAGGCAAATTGTCAACGCCAACCCTACACTGTAGGTACTCTGTTGATTTGATGCAGAAGCATAAAATGGGCGTAACACTCCTCCACCCCTCCCTCTGTGCGTCTGCAGGTTACAACATGGTGGTCACGGCCTGCGAGGCGGACCACAGCCAGCAGGCTCTTTCCTGTAAGATGTCGGCAGAGTACGACAGCTTCATGGCCTCCAACATGAGGTGAGATGGACAACAAGTACAGACTGTTTCCTCTGGAACTAGTGAGTTTCGCGGACGTTCCTACAACACATTTGTGTTCCAGCATGTGAACAATATGCTGCTGACATTCAGCCGTGTTTTGGATTCGAGTCAAAGGCGTTGAAGCTCAGCAGCTTGGTGCGACGGAGACCGAGGCCGCCGTCTGCTCATGAAGATGGCGGAGAAGATGAAGGCGCGGTTCAGTTGGACTCCAAGCCCCACTTTGTTTTTTGGAGCGGAGAAGCGACGTTGGCTCTTGGGTTTGGAGGAAAGCCGCCGCGATGGCACAGGGAGTGAGACAGACTCTTCTGTTTGGCACCGGCAGCTCGGCCAGTGGAACGTTTTGTGTCTGTGAGCGGTGTTGTGACGTCCCGTTCAGTCAGAAATCAGAAGGCTTGAATCCTACAGGAATACAAACGATAAGTACAACTGGGAGAGTTGTTTGCTGTGTCTACTTTCTGTCTTTACAAAGGACGTTGGGATAAATCCTACAGACTGAAAACAGACAGGAGATAAAGTCCAGTCCAGAACAGAAGAGCTGCGTTCTCTGGTGGGTTTGTTGTGCCGTCGCAATGTACCCGTTGCTGTGGAAACATCAGTGAGGTTGCAACGAGCGGTGGCAGCTCGGTGTCTCACGACCTCTGACGTCTATGTGGACCTCCAGAGAAAGCAACAACTGTGATTCGACTGTTTGTGTCTGTTTTGTGTTTGCTGAGAAAACAGAACCAGCCAGATACGATTTTTGTCCAAACAGTGAGAGAAAAAAAAATGATAGTGAGTTCAGTAGCAGTAGTCAATGTGGTAACAAGATCTGCTCACTGTCAGTTGCTGGAAATCAGACAAATATCGACAGGGAGCCGCGTATTTCATTGACATGAAAGAATTCCTCACGCAGGTGGTTCTGTCACGTGGACGACGATAACTACGTGAACCCAGACGCCCTCCTGTCGCTGCTCGCAGCTTTTCCCCAGGACGGTGACGTGTATGTGGGCAAACCGAGCCTGGACCGACCCATCACTGCCCACGAGCTGCTGGAAGGAAACACCACGGTACGACGGCACACTTTGAAAAAAGCTGCAGTGAGAGTGGTTCCACGTCTCAGAGCTCGTTGATGTTTGGATGATGCGGTGAGGAAGTCATTGAAGGATGAACCGCAGCTTTTGTTCACATGGGGAAGAGTTCTAGATCAATGAGTGATTAGTGGCTTGTTGGGGTATTGATCAGTGGTGACACACACACACACACACACACACACACACACAGAGGAAATCTGTCAGGCGTCTGCAGGAGCTCAATAGGTGTGTGTCACTGAGTTCACCTGCTTTACAGTTAAATTAATATGCCTATTGAGTGAGAGTGCATCTTCTCTCTCTGTCTCGTTCTCTTTCCATCCTTTGATCACTCTCCAGTGTCTCATCCCCCTCCATCTCCAATGCATCACATTCTCAGCACCTTGATTACTCCCATTTACGGTACGTCGAAATAGATCTCTATTTATCGTCCCTCGCTGACACCTTCCTCGGTCCCCTTTCCCTCATCATCTCTGTCCATCCTTCGCTGAGGTTGGAAGGGTGGAAAATGAGATAATATCAGACCCTGTGTATTCTGTTCTTACATCTGGCTGTTCCTCCGCTTTGACGTCCTGTCACTGTGGTGTAGACAAGAGGAGGAGGGAGAGGAAGAAACCAAAAGAAAAGACAAGAAAAAAACATTTTTCTAAGGGAGACACAAAGAAAACAAGGAATTATAAGGTTGAGAGGGAAATCAATAGACGTGAAGATTAAAAGGAACAAAACAAATGTAACTGAAAATTGTGGGATTGCAGGAAAAATAAGCACAGAGGAAGAAGACAGAAAGTGTTTTTTTTCACGTTTTGTCGTGGTTTTCAAGCATGGACACTGTTGTAGAAGAACTCAGTATTTCTCTATGTAGTCGGACAAGTCTGTGAATCCGAGCTGATGACCGTCTGTGGCCTATGGCGAACACAGTCGGCTCCGTGCCGCAGCTTTGTGACATTCTGACACTATATTGATTTCTTCCAGAGATCAGCATGTAGAAATTAGCATACACTTTAATAATACATCCTACCTTCATCTGTAGAGGCATGCTGCTGCTGTTGTTGCTGTTGTGGTCGTCCAAAGAAATTAAATACGAATAAAATCTGCACCAGTTTGGACTGACTAAGTTGACATAAGCCCTCTGATGTTGGAATCAGACGGCAAATAAATATGTATTGGCAGCAAAGCACAATTGACACAATGAACAACTGGGCTCATCATTTAGTAAACATGTAGGTTACAGGTGAAGTTCATATGCAAATTACCCAGGCTATTTGCACATAACCTGAAAACCACCTCTCTTTCCAGGTTGCATGGTTTAGGATTAGGGTATGGGTTAGTGCTAGCTAACCGATCGTTAGCTCGCTAGGTATTTTGGATGATGTGATAACGTTAGCGAGCTAGCTTGATGGAGTAGCTTTGCACTTTGTTTGTAAACAACCTGGGTAATTTGCATTTGGGCCGTTTTTTCCTTCTTCACATTACCCATAACTCATACATCAACATGTCTGTGAATGTTCTCAGTTGTCCAGGTCATGGTATCTTTCTAGGTTAATTCATAGGCAACTGGACTTGTAGTTTTTTTGAAGGTGTTTCACCACTCATCCCAGAAGCTTCGTAAGTTCTGAACTGACCAGTTTGTTCAGAACTCAAAAAGCTTCTGTACTTAGTCAGGTCAGAACTGAAGAAGCTTCTCAGACGAGTGGCAAAACATGTTCAAGCAAACTGTAACTCCAGTTGCCGAACAAGAACATATATATTGTTCCATCTCGAGAGTTTAGAAGCCGGTCTAGTGTTTAGGTAGTTAGCTGTTAATGTGCTGTTTCTGGTGTTCAGTGGGACTGGGTCAAAGTGGAATCACTACTTTTTTAATGTCAGATACATGTTCGAACTTACGACTTCTTCATCTTCTTTTTTCTTTTTTCTTTTTATGCGCTCTGACGGATGTGTTCACTGCATTTTTCACTCCAGAACCACAACCTTCACAGAAAGCCGCCTGGTAGGGACCCCATTTAGGACATTCCCGACGAGTCATTGAGGTGTCTATGGTGATTTCAGCTTGTTGATATATGGATCAATATCGCCCATGTCTCAGGGGGACCCTTAATAGCCACTGGCCAGCAACAGCTAGTAAGGGGCCCTCTGCAGGGGGTTCCCGATGCATCAACATTGCAGTTTCAAAGGCAGTTCAGTCATTATGTCATTGATGTACAGACCAATGACATCGGTCTCTCTGGGCCCCTTCCAGCTCAACGCCCAAGGCAGTTGGTTGGCTTGCCTGCCCATTGCGGCGCCTCTGCTCATGTGTTTGTTCATGTGCATTCTACCACTGGTATGAATGGAGAAGGAAGCAGACCAGAAATTCCTTTGCCAATCATTAAAAATTGGAATTATGTCATGAAGCTGGTGCTAAAGAAATGTAGGTGAAGGAAATAAATGGAAGAGAGTTCATTCAAACCTTGATCAGAGAACTTGGGGAAAAGCCACATTGCCGTGTCACGTTACAGCGGACTAAACTGGGGTTCCGTCATGTCTCTCTGTGTGTGTGTTTCCTCTCAGAGAGAAGTGCAGTTCTGGTTCGCGACCGGAGGAGCTGGATTCTGTCTGAGTCGACGGCTGGCAGAGAAGATGTCGCCCTGGGCCAGGTAAGAAACAAATATTTTGTATTTAGCATTGGTTGCAGCGTGGATTAAGGTGTGTGTGTGTTTTGCAGCGGCTCCCAGTTTGAGAAGACGTCAGCGACCATCCGTCTCCCTGACGACTGCACAGTGGGCTTCATCGTTGAGAAGCGTCTTGGAATCTCCATGGTCCACTGTCCATTGTTCCACTCTCACCTGGAGAACCTGCTCCTCATCAGCCAAAGAAGCATCCGGCACCAGGTGGGTCTGCAGTGACCTCTGTCTGTAGTGACCTCTGTCTGTGACACGTCGTGTCATGTTGGAGTTCCAAATGAACTAGGCTCATTTGGAGCTGGTTTAAAAAAAAGGACCTGGTATCAGGTACGATCGCCAGTGGAAACGCAACAAAGCCAGGAAGAAGTTCTGTTTATATTTCCAAGCATAATATATATAATCCACAGACAGGAAGTTTGAACGCTCTCCGAGGGAGGGAAATCCTCACCAGACACGGAGTTCAGATAACTACAGAATGTGTTGTTTAGACACTACAACGACCAACTACGTTGACAGTTGCATGAGAATTTTAGGGTCTGTTTCTTGTGGAACAATCTGTGAATGTCCCGGCCGTACCAACAGTTTTCTCTCTCCTCCACAGGTGACTCTGAGCTACGGGATATTTGAGAACAAGCTGAACAGCATCGAGCTGAAAGGACGCTTTTCGAAGGAGGACGATCCCTCCAGGTTCGCTCGCCATCTGTCAAAGTAGAAATGTTCTCTCTGTGTGATCGTGTCGACTGAAAGGTAAAGACAAGTTGAAGTTCAGCCGTCAACATCGTCTGGTACTGGCACTTACAGTACAAAACCCCCCAAAACAAAAGTCTAAGGACCAAGAACGTCGGCAACAAAATAAATGGAGCTGTATCTGTGATACGCTATCAAAAGTGATATTCAGACCGCAGTCACAAAGTTCCTAATCGACCTGTGAGGTTTGTGAACCCACATGTCCATCACTCAAGACCTTTTACAAATCTCGAGCAATCACTCTTACGTCCCAGAAGACGTGACACTCCTACAGTTCCACTTCCTCTTGTTCTCTGTTCAGTTCCGAGATAAAAGCAATTTGATGTAACGCGATGGAGGAACAAACGTGTTTGTCTCCACTGTCTTCTGCTGTGTGAGCAGACCAGCTTCTTCCATTTGTGTCGCGTTTCATTTAACATCCTTTGAGCCTCATTGGAAAGGGTAAAATGTTGAGACTTTGGTTTGTTTCCCAAAAAACAGGCAGAAAAGAAACACGTGGAGACGAAGGATGCTGAGAGAGTAATATCTGACGAGTTCATTTGTTAAATTGAAAGAAAAAGTTGAGAGGTTGCACGTCACAGCAAAGTTGTTGTCAGTACGGCAATGACTCGCCAGCGTCTGGTGGATTATCGTAATGACAGCAACCACCGATGGACGTTTTCTCCTTCTTCACACCAGCTAGGGGAACTGAGTGAAACTCTGTCACTCAGCTTTCAGGATCTGTTCCTAGGTACGCTACCACGAATGTAGCACCAGGGATATCGGGGGTGTTTAAGGGTTAACGGAGATGCAGCGGATCAGCATATCATCAGTGTTAAGCCCTGAGATGACATAGACAGACAGACAGACATGGATCGGTCGACAGATTCACATTACAGCAGCAGATGTAAATTAAGGTAACACGTTAAACCAGGTAGAACGTCTAACTTATAAATAGGAACTAAAACTAAAGTACACAATGTCTAAATACATTTACAAAAATAGTACTCATTGTTCTTTGTGACAATGTACTGTAGATGAACGTTTACAGTTTCCTGGACTTGCTTTGGGCCCCAAATGCCTCTCAGCTGTTCCCTGTCTGTCTCCCACAGGTTTAAAAGTGTCCACTGTCTGCTGTACCCCTTCACCAGCTGGTGTCCCTGAGCTGGTCCACACAACTCCCTCTGAAAAACTGTTTCTACCCTGCTGAAGAAGGAATTAGACGACTGAATTGTAAATAAAACCAGGAGGGTGGAATTGATTCACAACAAACTCCAAAACGGAGCGGAAATGAGGCAAAGGAAGCAGGCTGATGATGGGTTGAAGTACCTCCTGACCTCTGACCGCCAGTCTTCCCACCACGGCCGATCCTCATACACTGGTCTCATGCCAGGGCAGGGCTGTTGCCATGGAACCCGGGAATGGCAGACCTGGCTGATTTACAGCATGTGTAATGTGAGGAAAAACTATGGATGGACCAATAGATACTCAGAATCAGATAAACCTGATGGTCCAGACCAGGAAAAGTGAAAGGGTCTGAACATGGAATCCTCTCCAGAGATGTCCACACAAAACCTGTAGTACATCCTCCAGGCCCGTGAGTGGGGCTGTAATACTGCCAAGGAAACATACCTCAGACGTAAATGTAAATGTAAACCGAGAAGGTGGAGAATACGAATGGGGCAGGAAAGTAGACTTTTGTGGAGCGATGAAACATTGCATCATACTCAGCAGTTTCTGAATGTAACACTTTGATTCTCCATTGTTGTTGTGGGCAGGGTTCACATATGGTTTGGGAGAGGTGGAGCTATGATGTCAGCATTTCAGGAACATTTATTATAGGTTGTAAACATGCCAATGCCTTCAGATTTGTTCAGTCAAGGAAACATTTTGAAAATTTAGAAGATTGAGGCTCAGAAACATGACTAAAACGTCCATATTATTAAAAAAAAGTCTTGTGGATTCACCTCAACGTGTGGATGTGGCTTCCACAGTCGTGATTTTCACGTTGTGTCGACAAACTGTTCCTGTTCTAAACCTAGAGTCTTTTGCAGAGGATGTTACAAGTTAAGGTCAATATTTCGGTTTACGTGGTCATTGTAATCAATTGGGATATCTCAGTAAAACCAGACATACACAGAGAATGTCATGACACAATTTCTGCTTCCAGAATCCAAATCCAAAACAATAAGAACAACAGGAGCACAGCGAATAACAACCCAGTAGCAGTCGTCTCCTTTTACATCTTTTTCAGCATCTTCCAGTGGCGCTTGATACTTTCTACCAGCTACAAATGCCATGATGTTCTTGTGTTGCATTATATTTATGAAAAAATGAGTCTCCTCCTCACTCCAAAAGTATGGTGTGATCTTTTGTCTCGCCTTGATTTACAAGTTCTTCCTGGACTCAAAAGACCCAAGTTTCCTTGTGAAAAGAATATGCACAGAAAACAAATTCATGTTCCTTTTTGACGGTGATATCCCAATAGGCGTATACATGATCAAATACTCCAACAGAACTCAAATACCCCTTTTCAAAGCGGTTATTGGTGTTAACACGGCCGTGCACAACCAGCTTATTGCTAAAACTCTGGTTAGAAAAGGGTTAATGTTGCATGTAAAGTAGTAAGTGACCCAATCCCACATAATCAAACGAGGCTCCATGTTGGTCATGATGTTGCTGCTGGGAGTAATGACATAAGAACGGCGTTGTCAGAATGCGTTTATTCATTTATCTTCTGTGGATAAGTGGTATATGGTGCTGACCAGCTAATCTGAGCACTACGTCATTCTCAACAACAACTTGAGATTCATTTTTGTTCTGCTATTTGTTTGCATAAATGTCTTAAGCAGCTTCTATATTGCACAAAAATGCCAAATATTTCATCATTGTGAGGATTTTAACCCTTGAATAGTAGATTATTTATTATGTCACGGTTATTGATGAAAACACACAAAATCAGTGTTTTCATAAAACAGGGAGAGCGCATCCATCAGTTACCAACATGCCACCAAAAAACATGCTAACAAACATGGTAACAGACATGCTCACTTTTTAGAGGACACTGATAAATCCTTTGAAAGAAACAGTGACTTCACAACAACAGCTTGAAATGCTGTGCTAACAAAAGAGAAACAACAGAGCATGTGTTGTGGACATTTGCGAATAACAAGAGTTGAGTTCTCTGGTGGGTTTGTTTTGCTGTTCCACTTTATGCCACGTTGCAGCACACCCATTGCTATGGAAACAACAGTAGTAGGGTGACCCAGACGACATCAGTAATTAAGTCAGAAAGTCAGTAGATAATTGGTCTGCTCGTATTCATTTTGTGTGAAAGCCAAACCAATGATGAGATGTAGACAGTGGAGAAAAAACGCAAACTTTGGTCCGAACGTTGGTTCTGACTTATAGGTGTTGAAAGCCTCCTAAGACGCTGCAGAGTTTGAGTCGATCAAAGCGTTTGAGGCTCTTTGTTCATCATCGTGACAACATGCAGCACGACTGAGTAAATTCAAATCGACATCAGGCAATTTGAAGGACTTAGTTTGGACTAGAGTGGATGATGGTCAACATATTTCAGGTGGTCAATCAACCTGAAATGAGGAAACTTTTGCAGAGTTTTCCTCATTTCAGGATGAACCAACTTTTTCACTAAACCTGCATCCTGGAATGCACCCCAGGTTCAGGGTGGGAATACAAATCCCACCTGGAGACACGCTGCTCCCAATCAGATGTTAGCCCCAGTAGGCTCAGGGGGGCAAAGACACGGCACTGCCAGAGGGGCTTGTTTGTGGCGAATGATGGCGGTATGAATATAGATTGGCTGCAGAGCGTCTCTGGTGCTGACCTCACGTGGCGTGAATGAAAAATGGTTGGCAATGTGCAGGAGTGACCGTTCGGCCTTGACACGTCACACTGGCTAGATGAAAGTCCATGTGAGAATTCAAAAATCTGTTAGAAGCTGCAGGACAAATCCTACTACACTTCAAAACCCTGCTTTGTCTCAACACTAAAATGGCGCTCCAGCTCCAACAAGCAGGGACAGCGAGGGGCCGATCATCCATTTAAAAAATTGAGACGATATATGTGATATATATAACTGTCTGAGTTCTATTTCCATTGATGAATAATTGAATGTTGCATCGGTCTGGGTTCAGGAGGATCAGAGGTCCACTGGAGGCAGAGTGGCAGCTCATTTCCTCGATGCATCACGCTCAGTCACAGTGGTCTGTGATGGACGGAGCAGATGCCTCAGAGGGATGATGGGTTGTGTGTGTGTCAGGATTACACATGATACTATGCAGCACAGCATCTCCCAGAGGTACAACTGATACACGTGTGTTTTTATTTGTTGTTTAATCCTTTCTGAGGGTTTATAACAGGACACTATTGTCAACCAGTACTACGTTTAGTACGACTAACTAAAATAATACTACTGCTCACCAGTACTACCGACAAGGTCGGGGAAAAGAATAAGACTTGAAAAAGTCTGAATATTTAACAAAAGTAATTGTATGAATTATTTTTGTATTCATAACCAGGGAGGTAAAAATGAATCTGTGTTTGCCAACACATATTTTCTTTCTTTTGTTCTTTTCTTTTCTTTTAATTTGAACTTGTTTTATGGTCCAGCTGCCGCCACTGGGAGGCGGTAGACATGAAGAGAAGAACACTGGCTGTGCGTGTGTGCGTGTATGTTCATGTGATCAGTGGATTCAGAGCAGAAGTAGATGAGATGTTTCTTCTGCAGCGTCTCTTGACATCCATTGAATATTACTGTGTGTATGTTCCCAAGGGGAGTCTGTCTCTCTCTCTCTCACACACACACACACACACGCGCACACACACACACACACACACACACACACACACACACACACACACACACACACAC
>JBBMJM010150601.1:0-10742 GCA_037832705.1 Centriscus cristatus
TGTGTGTGTGTGTGTGTGTGTGTGTGTGTGTGTGTGTGTGTGTGTGTGTGTGTGTGTGCGTGCGTGCGTGCGTGCGTTCGTTCGTGCGGGTGTTTTGTGGCTAATGTAAAAAAATGTCTCACTCTGTAAGGGTTAGCACTAGTTAGGTAGGTGTTATAATGTTAGCTCGCTAGCTAACTAGATGTAGTAGCTTAAAGCTACTTATAGCTAAAGCTATTTAAAGCTACTTCAAACCCGTGTTGTACAGAACACCCGAAATCACGGGTTGTTTGCAAACAACCCAGGTAACTTGCATATTACATGTGTGTTCATCAAACAAACATATTAATTTTCTCCTGCTACAGTGTTTATCGACCTATTCTGACAATGGTTCTCATTGTCAGACACGTTGTGATCCATTGTGTGTGTGTGTGTGTGTGTGTATATACAGTACATAGATACACATACTATACATAGATACATATATACACACATATAGAGAGCGATAACAGTAATAATATAATAGAATGTTTCTCATGCAGTTAGTTCATCAGGAGGAGAACAAATGTGCAGATCTAAACAATCAAACACTACACATTCAATAGGTTTGACACGTTCCTCTGATGTGAGCTCTGCGTTAATAGGATTCACAGTTTGACTGAGTTAAAATATCAGGGTTTTTTTTTTTTTTCATGACGCCAGCAGAAAGGCGGAAATCCTTATTCCGCTTGTTTCATCTCTGGGAGTGAGCTGATCTGTTTATAGTGTTTGAGACGAGCAGCCGGCAGTTTCTGCTTACCGTTTTCAGAATCCACAGAGAAATACGGTTGTCCCTGCAGGATGCTATACACCAGCTTGGCACTGTTCCCGTACGTTTGATCGTCTGCATCATCCGCAGTTACAGTGACAACTGACGTACCTGCAAAAGAGAACATGCAACGGTAGTCTCAATCCTCAAGCGGAAAAGGGAGGATCAACTAACTGACTCAACATTTTTTTTTAACCTTCCACGGGCATGAAGGGACTTTTAAAAGAGGATTTTAGTCACACTGACGTACTTTAATAGAAGCAGGGCTCTAATATTACTCCTGCTCCACTGGCAGCGACTAATTTTCATGTCAAACAGGGCTTCAGAGAAATATCAGGTCTGATGGCGACAAGTCCGACGAACTTAATCAGAGGCACGAGTTAAAAAAGATGAATGGATGGTCCGTTCATTGAATGCGTCATGAGTGATTCATTAAGACTTCAGGGACGTGGGTTTCTTTTCGGCTTTCACTTCAGTTGGGGCAAAAACAACAAAAGTGTTTGACAATCTGTGATCACACATATTTTCATGTCACTCTGTTATTCAGGTCGATATGTCAGGGAGAGCTGGAGGAGACAGTTTGGGGTCTGGGGAGGTCCTAAGTCTGGATTTGGGTGTAACTACCCACAGAATCTGACCTGAACACACATTTTCTGGAGACTGGCCATGTTGGGCGCACCTCATCACTTGTTGTTGATTTTCTTTTTTCTTTTCTTTTTTTTTTACAGTGTATTCAGAGCAGTCGTGCAATGATCTTTCTAACACCTCCTGTTAGGAGGTGTCCCTTTCGCTTATCCTGCTTAATCCAGCCAAGTGTTTCGCTAATGCCACATTACAAATACTGTCCTTGGCATTCAGGAGACCTCTGCTGTGTCCTCTTTGGGTCGGACTGTCTCCCTGCATACTAATGAACCCCAGAACATCTGTCCCACTTAGTGCCAGAACTGATAGCATGAAAAGGAGCTGCTGATTCTTCATGGCTGGCTGACTTGATTAACCGGTGTGTTCAGTCTCAACATATAAGGCAGTTTATTAGTCCAGAGATGAGTAGCGGTGACCGTGACCCACCTTTGGCCGGCGTTAAAGCCACTGAGAACCCTAAGAGCGTCGCATTATGAATCCCAAGCAGGATTCTGTTGTTTGTCATAGAGATAATTAGCTTTTGATAGACTCCTGATTGCTCACATGTATTAATTTGCAGTTGCGTAATTGAGAATTGATTTCAAGTTTCATGCTTTCATCTTTTTTTTTCTTTTTTTTTTACATGCTTTGTTTATATTCAAGCCATTTGGTTTATTTATAATACTTGAATGGGATGAAGTGAAACGCATTGAGGCAAATCCTTAATTGGAAAGATTGTGACAATCTACAGTAAACATATATTTCTACCGCCTATTAAAAATGGAAAATTGCTTCGCTTGTTCTGAATTCCCAATGAGCCCAGCCGAACACATCGCAGACCTCAAACAGCTTCATAGAACTGAAAACAATGTAATATTTTGCAGATTCTGATGAACAAACACTGTTCAGTTTATGTATGTATTGTCTGAATTTATCATCGGGAATGTGTTTGCTGATTAATTATGGATTAGTTACTTTGACAAAAAAACGGCTGTAAAGACTTGGAAAGGCAAAAAATAAATAAATAAATAAGAGACAACATCTGATCATATTCAGCGGCACAATGGCAAATTTAAAGCACAACTCACCAACTTCAGACATCTCAGGAACACTGGCGTAGTAGATTTCCTTTGCAAATCTTGGTGCGTTGTCATTTATGTCGTGGATTTTGATGTTAAATTCGGTGTCAGGCTCCAGCTCTGCATTGGTGTTCCTGTCCAGCACTTTGGCGTGAAGTGTGTACATCGCCTTCTCCTCCCTGTCCAACCTCTTGGTGGCGTGAATATCCCCGGACTTCTCATCGATCAGGAACAGGGTGCCGGCCCCGTCCCCGGTCAGGACGTACTTCACGTTGCCGTCGCCTTTGTCCACGTTGGTGTGCAGCTGAAAGTTAGAGAGAGAGAGACATTTTGAATCCAAAACTAGACCATGGTTTAATAAGGAACCCTCTTGTTTTGTTTGTTCAGGCTAACAGGAGAACAGAGCACCAGGAAGAGGGGCTGCTCTTCACTGAGGCTGTGACAGAAGCCATCCTGGTTTCACCAATTACAGTACAGACCTGGAAAGATAAAAGTTAAATCCCAATATGAACACTATGCGTCCTCTGATGGGGTCAAACAGGACACTGGAGTCGAACATTGCAAAGAGCTTTGACTGTGACGTACGTTCAGATAGTGTGTTGTAAGACGCATGTGTCACGTGATCACAGTCAGACAGCTGAGGGCTGTTTGTTTGTCTGCAAAATAACTCCAACAGTTCTGAACAGATTGGAATGGAATGTTGAGTAAACGCTGCTAAATGGACCAGGACCAGATGATGAAATGGCGGTGGTGTTCTGGAACCATCTGGATCCAGGAATCTGTTGAAGGATTCTTCCACATATCCATCATCTGTGTCTTGAACTCCACAACAGCAGCAGTGGACTATCTCTGTGAACCAGTGGTTAGTGGGTCTGTCTGTTAACACAAAGGTCGAGGGTTGGAGCCAAAGTCACGTTTTGGAAGATGGAATGAATGTGTGAGATGATACTGGATGGAAGTGAACTGATTGGAGAAGGTCTGAGCTCTACGGGTTATTTTATTGGATCATTATTATGCAAACCAACTGTTGCTATCAGCCAACCCCAACCCAACAACTCTGTCCAGGTCGGTTTTGGTCCAAACATCTCGATGACAGAGAGTACTCTGTTTCAGAAACATCCGCGTTGTCGTCTAAAAACGAGCCTGACCGTCGTCCCGCTCTGCTGGCTCCGGAGGTCAGACGCACGAAGGCGCAGGTCGCTCTGAACGGTCCTGATTGCGACATACTCCATTAGTCGGGATCAAATTAGTCTGAGATTCATCTTCCAAATTGTGCCTTTGAAAAATGATGAAACGTGACCTACAGCAACAATTGCTAAAATTAGTCACTTCTGACCTATCCATCACCTTGAGGCCGCTCTTACTGTCACGGAGGAGTAATGGCGGCATAATGTGACAGACACTTGATTCAAGCTCATTACTGTACTGGATCTGTCAGCAGATATATTTAGAGCACTATCTCATGGGCTCACGTTTTAAATGACAAGTAGTTAGGGACACAGAATGTACGTCAGTAACTTATTAATATTAATGTCGACATGCTGGGAGGAAACTAATTATTATTTTTTTTCACCAACACTGCGAAGAGCGATGTCAACAGCACAAAGTGTGGATGGAACGCAAAAAAAAAAAGAAAAAAGTCTTGCTAGCGACTCTAAGGCTTTTTTTTTTTTAAGGAAAAAATGGGGACGCATGTGAAAACAAGATTCTGTCAAGTTCAAATAAAAATATGCACAGCTTTTGATGATGTGTTTGAAAATATTTTTATGCAGATGAACGCCATTATCCCGACTCTATTAAAGGGAGGGCAATCTCGCTCAGCTTGAGTTTCCACATATATTTGTGTTCCGGGACGGTCTATTCATTGTTGGTGAATATGAATTCACTCCTGAGCTGTCGACCAGCGAACCGTGGATTTATGGCGCCTTGCAGACGTGGCGGCTGCTCCTGTTCTTCACAGGGAATGACGGCGTGCTGGGGAGTGTTTGCATGCATTCAAATGTGTCTTCAAATAGACGTGTGCACAATTGCGTCCAAAAAAACCCCGCATTGAACAACCGATTACTCTGGGTGTAGGGTGTTGGGAACATTATGCAACTCTCCAGACATAAGAGGAACATATTTCATTGCCGACACACACAGTTGACTATTCAGACACTGCTGTGCTGACGGTGTAATTATTCAAACTCGATCCAAATGGCAAAAAATATTAATTATAATTCAGCATCAATCTACATTTTTATCACACCGCCACATTTCAGCTTGTTGTGAAGCTGACAAATAAAAACAGGGAATGGGACCAAAGGAGCTTTAGTCTAATACACACTTCCCCTTGTGGATGAGCCGTATCTGATGCATCTGTGCTAATTATTGAACGTCTTCCCAGCCTCCTTCCTATATGAGTAAACAGATCTTATCCCTGTGGCCTTAAATATTTTTCAAAATGCAAATGCAATGCTGAAAACAATGTTGTACAATGCTGGTCCTGTACAAGCAACGCACGCTTCCAGCAGCGTGGAGGATCTGCTGTCTTCAGGGATGTCCTGTAGAAGGTGTCTATCTTTGATTGATTAAAGCCCTTTTTTTAAAAAATCTATAAAAAACTATACTCTGCTTCTAAACCTTGTGGCGCAGAGACAATGGCACAGATACTGTTAAACTACTGCGGCACAGAAAAAAACAACAAAAAAACACTTCTCGAAGCCTTGAGTAAATCAAATGTTAGCACCACCACAATGCATTTGCTGAGATTGAGTGACTTGCCTTTCAAGGCCTTGCTACAAACACACACACACACACACACACACACACACAAGTGCACACAAAAACCAACAACATTTTCAAGGCCTTACAACAGAAGCACAGAGGAGAGCCTTGATGAGTTTAATCACCTTGCACAAACACTGAGGAATTGTCAGTGAAGCAGGGAAATCATTGGCAATGCTTGTCAGGTTTCTGGTGAGCAATGCTCAGTGCTGCAAAGAGGAGATAGCAAAATAGAGGGCAGAATGGATACAGAATAATTACTCTTCCATCCTCTATCCCTCTGTCTCTCAGGATGGAATTCTTTACTTTTTAAACACTGAACATACAATGTATTTTAGGTTAAAGTTGCAGTACAGTTTCCAGTGAAGACATAAGCCCCTGCACATCTCAGTAATACATAGTAAACAAAATATGAACACAATAACAGCAAAATAGGGGAAGGGGTAAAATAAAATGTAGGTGGCAAGACAAAACACAACAGACGCAACCCGACCTTTTAATAGGATTTTGTTCACTTCAGCTGCACAAGTCGGCGGATGTATTGCTCAGCATTGCAAGTGTTCAAACGTCACAGTCCTGCTTAAGAAGTAGGGCACCACAGCTGCACACAGTGAGTGCTGGCTCTTATTAATGGCCCTGTGAAAGTCATTTCAAATGGGATTTTTTTTTTTTTTTTCACCACATTTTTTTTTTATTCTCCCGTGCACAGCCACTGCACAGCATATGTATACTGGCAAAATACTTGCAGCTTTCAGTACTGACAATTGGTCAGTGTAAGTACTCAAAACCTCTTTTTCATTAATGCAGAGGGTGTTTTCTCTCTCTCGCTCTCTGTCTCTCTCCTTACTTATCATTCTGTGAGGTATCAGTCAGAGCCACTCAGTATGTAAGCCTCAGAGCCACATCTCTTTTGAACACCTTTTAAAAGCAATATGAGCTGCATGGGTTTTTTTTTTCCCTTTCTGCTGGCGCGGTGGTAGCACTATGGAAGACGCCTCTTTGCATCACGTTTGATTGCCGTAATCAGGAAATCAAGCTCAAGTGACAGTTGGTGAGTGTGTGTGGGCTGATTGCAAAGGTTTGAACATGGAATCAACAAGGTCTCACGGTGTGCTGCAAAGGCCATTAATTCATCCCTATGAAGGAAGCCATCAAGGGTTTGACGGGGTTTCTTGGTATTAAAGTGCTTTTAGCTGTTGGTCCCTGTCACAGAGTTCCTCTATATCCTAAATCGCTGGAATTACTGATACAGATTGTTGCTGCTTCTTTTCTAAAGCAGAACATATTGTCGTATTACCCCCCCTCCTCCCACAGCATCGTGTTTTTCTGACAGTTAAATAATAAATGGTATTGGACACTAGACGGTGGAAAACGGGTGAACGGGGCTGCTGTCACACCACAGAATTTTGGTGCCAGAGAGCATCAAAGAGTCGAGACGAGAGCCCCATCGCGCTGACGTATGAACGGGTAGCCCGGGTTCGGAGTTAGGATTTGCTCTGCTGCTTCACCACATCAACACGAGGTGAGCATCATCGGCCCACCTGATTGACATGTCGTCTTCATCTTCCCCCCTCAATTCCATTTCTTCTCGATCTCCCTTTCTCTCCACCACATCAGGATGATTTTTTTTGCAAAAGAAGCTGTCATACACCCCCCGCGCGCACACACACACACACACACACACCATGCTCCAGACACTTGTTTACCACAGAGAATGAGCTGTGTGATGAAAGCCAGCTTCCTCCGAGAAAAATTGCTGTCGACAGTCACCACATTTCCCTCCCTCAAGTTGATAACTGTAGCACTTCTTTCTCATCACACCTGTCTTTAGAGTGCAAGCACGGGTGAGCTGACAAAAACCTCTGATCTGGGTGGGGGAGGAGGAGGAGAGGTGTCGCAAAACTCATCTTCTTATGATTCTTTGGAGACATGTGTACTGCAAAAGGAACGGTTGTGGAATGGATTCTCTAAAACAACTCTGCCGATGTTCCTCGGGACTAGTGTTGTGTCACCAGGTGTCTGGGCCTTCACCAGGTGTCCATTGGATACATTTGGAACCCGATTAATTTCATATTTACTAACTAGACAATTTAAATTCTTGTCTTCGTGCATGAAACTAGGAACACTAGGTGTAGCTGATATTTTTCTGTTTTTCTTTTTTCGTGATCCCTCGTACAACGCCCTCCGGGAGGTGTCATTGATTGTATGACGCCTCCTGTCATTTTCACTAGGTTTGCAGGAAGCTGTCTAAAAGGAGAACAGACAAGCGTATCTATATCAGAAGCTGATAAATCTTTTCTAACTCGCTGTGTCCAGACTCCGCTCAGCTGTGGATGTGGAAACACACGTTTGTACGACGCGCTCATTGTCTGGCTTCTTCTCCGACCCTCAGCTCTGCAGTGAGACTCAATGAGTGAGACCAGCCAGGAGTTCCGTGTGACTCAGTATTGCTCCTTCGGGTACGAAGTGGCATCATGAGACAAAGTGTCCCAAAATCACCTCAAAATCCAATTAATATAGAATAAACTGATGCGGTGCTGCAGGTATTTTAATTAATTGAATTTAGTTAATAAAGCTATGGGGGTGGGGTGGGGGGGATGTAGCCATTAGAAGAAATGAGTGTGATAAATAAAACAATGCAACAAACAGAGCTGTGAAGACTCATGTGTGTCTGATCGTGTCACTTAACCTCTCCTGGAGACAAATCAGCAGTTTTCTGGCAGCCCATTGCTCTTCTGGCAATTACCTCAAACCCAACTTCCACAGGCAGGAGCGTCTGTAATTAGTCTACACATGGTCTATTCTGGACACGTTACCTTGCCGACATATTGATGGTCGTTTCCTGTGTATTCCTCAAGTAGAAAGAATTGATTCCACATCCATCCACGTTTGGACCGCTGAAGAATCCTCCCATCGCTCTCTTGCGTCCCAAACAGATTCACAATATTTCCGGGTGAGAAAGGCAGGGCGTCGCTGGGCCACAGGATGGCGAGCGCCAGGAGGAGTAGAACCTGACGGGTGAACATGGTGTCCACTCAGAGGGGGACACGTCCTGGCTGACGGATTATGGGAACGAGCTTCTGATTGGATGAACACTGGAAGGCAGTGTCATCAGAACAGACATTGTATTCCTCACTTTGGCGTCCGTTCGGTCCCTGCAAACAGAGGAAATGTCAATCAGTCTGTTGTCATGACAATGTAGTCTGCTGTCATGAACCTCGTATCCTCCCTGAAACGGCATTACGCAACACTTGGTGAGACGATGCAAATTTTGTTTTTCTAGGGCATCAGTCTGTTATGCAGCCAAATTGCATATTTCTCTTAATGAATAAACTCGTAAATGACTTCATTTCAATATTTTACTATTTTTTTTTAAATTAACGGATTAACACAACTCAAACACTAAACCACATAAAAAAAAAAAAAAAACGCAAAACAAGTGCAATATGTTTCATTAGTGGAAGTTGACCCTTTCTTTCATCTACATGAAAGTGGATTTCAAGCCAATGCAATGTGTTACCAAAAGACTGCAATCACCGTAGGCCGTTAGTGGCTGTTTTATCACTGCAGCTCCAATCGTCTGCTCTTCATTCAGTTCAGAAATGGCTCTGGTATGCCTTGTTTTTCCCCCTGAGATATCTTTCAGATTTAGCACACTGCAATTTATGTTGCCTCTACAACATAGCATAAATAAAAACAAACAAACAACAATTACCCCTTCCATCACACTCCTCCTTAAATCTACCTTCTTTCCTTCCTTCCTGACAGTGATATATAGCCAACAAATTGTGCACAGTTAATCAGCTGAGATGAACCGTCTGACATATTTAATACACCTCCTCCTGATTAGTGTAGTAAAGGACTAGTCCAAAGTTTATTAAGACCCGTCAAGCTAACTGGTGCTTCCCAACTGGTTAGTGGCTGCCTTTGCTGGGAATACAGACATTTCATCCTCCTCCTCTTCTTCCTCCTCCTCCTCCTCCTCCTCTTCCCAGTAAACTGCACCGAAACACATTATTGCGGTGCTCCAAACCTCATCTATCATACGGTGAGATTAATTGTCTCACTGAAGGGAAGTGTGCCTGTTTCACTCCCTCAATCTTTTTCCTTCTCACTACCAGTTTCTGCGGCCGTGTCTGCTTTTATCTCCATTTATCACCGCATCCATTACTATATGTACACATCTATAGTCGTTCCTGATTAGATAACGAAGAAAATATCAACAAGCACTTGTTTAATGTCTTCTTAAAGTCCAACACCGATCCTCATAGGTAATTTGGGTGTGCCTGCATAATTTATGGTCTTTAGGAAGTTAATCCTAATAAATCTTGCCTTTCTTTCTAAAAGAGCCTAGTTAATATGGTCTCCTCCTAGTGCCTGATTTATCTCGGCGGTATCTCGGCGGTATCTCAGCGAACGCTTCAAGTGTTTATCGTCGTGAGTTCCTCGGTGAAGACGGGTGCGGACGAGCATATCGGCTTTTGTTTCCGTTGATGTAGGCCAAGTACAGGATACGGAAGACGTAATCGAACGAATGTGATCACTTGAGCTGAGACATTCTGTTCCTACGGAGTTGGATAGAACTAGTGAAGTAACTGTTAGCATTAGCACTGCTAGCAGGTCCTCTAACAGTGAGGAGGAAGAGACTGTGTGTGTGTGTGTGTGTGTGTGTGTGTGTGTGTGTGAGAGAGAGACAGTTTGGGTCACTCAAAGGTCAACAGATATGTGTAGTCAAAATAAATTATTGTCATCTGATTTCCTAGTTTTTTTCCGGTTAGCATAACTGGCACCACTAGATCGCGTCTGTTGCTGAACACAGTTCATTTTCGTATTAGGCATTTCACGTTATTTTGGTCCAAACACCAGGAAACATTGCAGATTAAGGGACAAAACATAGATTCTATGAACAACATCGTTATGATATATCACAGCGTTGTAGTGGGATCGAATGAGAAGTGGGTGGAAATCTGAAGGCATTTACATATTATTTATAATTGGAGGCGCTGATATAAACAACATAAAAATAGTGCTGCTGGTGAGCGCTTCAGTTTGTTTTCTTGAGCATGCCCATAATGTGGCGTGAGTGTGACACATGCGTGCCCGAGATCAGGCGGCGCCGCCTCGCAATTAATCTAGTCTGATGCTTGTTATTGCATTTTCTAATTATCATTCCAGCCTGTCCTTGAGTTTTAATAGCATTCTGGATATTAATCTTTGATGTGGTGTGCCTATTAAGCATTAGGCCACTGTGTCTTTTCAGAATTCTTCCACACTCTCCATTAAAGGATGAGTGAGCATGCTGAATCCATGCCAGATCCTGTAGACTCAAGCTGAATTATCTCATCTCCAGCAGCCTGTTAAAATGTGTGCCGTATTAAAAAGTTGTTTATGATTAGATTTAGTTGAAGGCGACCCTGTGTGGCCTTAAAAAAAAAAAAAAAAAGAAACACTTTGAATCGAATAGAGGAAACTGTTAAATATGCTTTTAA
>JBBMJM010150623.1:0-10740 GCA_037832705.1 Centriscus cristatus
TTCAGTTTGGAAACTTTCCCTGTTTTTCTCCATGTTCACCGCTCAACGCCCCGTTGTTCACTGACACTCATCCTTCACAGAGTGTCACTGTAAATCAGTCCCCTGTCAAACAGGGGACTGATTGCTCCTCCATCGATGCCAGGGAAACTACGAATATTTCATATTAAGAGAGAGTTCAAATTCAGTTTGAGACCGGTCATGTTTGACATTAATTAGAACCATGTTACTGGTGTGATCTCCGGTCATCTGACGAGCTGGTTGGCACTCTGCCTGCGTCTGATATAATGACTATGTCCAAAATGTGAACGTAAATGGAGGCAGTGTTGGTCTTAAGTTTAAAATGCATCTGACTAAACTAATTAAACATATCTCAATACCGGCTTATAATGTTGTCATATTTTGAATTCCGTTCATAATGCATGGGAGATTAAAACGTTCTCTTTTTTTGCAGATAATGTGCAAAACGGAAATAAGATTTGTTGGTTGTTACGAGCTTGTTCATCATTTAATCTCCCTGATTTGCTGCCGCAGCCAGTTGTATTAACAATATTCACAGCGGTTTTACAGTACGTTTCAGATACATTATTCCAGAATTTTCTCCCGCTTTTGATGTTTCTTGACAGGAGGCGTGGCATAGTTGAAATCATTCATTAGTTGTGGAAATTCACTAGTGCATTGTTAAATAGAGCGTCAGGAAAAACAAAATGAAATTACTGAACTAATGGATAATGAACAACTGCAATCCAACTCTGCCTTTCCTCCAATAGCAGCTATTTTTATATGACCTTACTTGTTGCTATAGCAACTGTTGCTACTCAAGAAAGGAAAATGTAGTTCATTCAAGAGGCTTATTGGCTTTACATGATACCACTGATGCATCAGGTCTGGATTCACACTTGAATGTTAAACCAAAAAAAAAAAGGTTTCACATCCAAGAAGGACATAATGTTGATGTGATTTCAAAGCATGTAGGCTCATTAGTGAAGGAAAATGATATAATGCTGGTTTTCTTTCATTTATTACCGATCTTACTTTTATGTAACACTTAATATTTGTTTTAATTAATTTTGTTGTTGTTTTTTTCTTGTAGTTGTCCTTATTTACATCGGACCACTGGTGACACCGAGCGCAAATACCATCTACGCTATTACAAGACCGGCACTTGTATCCATGAGACAGATGCTCGGGGGCATTGTGTGAAGAATGGCCTCCACTGTGCTTTTGCACACGGGCCACATGATCTCCGACCTCCAGTCTATGATATCAGGTGACATACAAAGCAAATAGTGGCCTCTGTCCCTTTTCTCGGACAGATTTTTCGGTCAGCAGCCTGATGACAGAATGAACAAATTAGCCCATTTCGAAATGATGTAAAAAGATTTTCCTGCCTGCTAACTCTATAGTTGTCTCTGTGGTTGTCTGATCTCAAAACTGATTTTATTTTGATAAGATATAGATTTTTATTTTGTGTATCTAATATTTTTAATGTTAAATAGTAGTAATATTCTTACCATATTACTGGTAATAATATGAATAATAATTGTCTTAAATGTCTTAAACAATAGTCCCCTTTTTGGAAACAGTACCGACTTGTTCCAGGGGGTGGCAGTAATGCAGTTGCTTTGGCTAGAACTGTTAAATTGCTTTCTGTGGATTGGAGCTCACCGGCCCTTTAGTACCTCATTCTGCCCATGATACACATTGATTTAAATTTAAATAACCCTGGAGATGCAAACCCCAGCAATGGCCATCTGCTGTATCTACCCTGTATTAATTTAACTTAATTGATTTATTTAACTTCTGTAAGAATTCCACAATTATATTTTTTGGTCTGTGTACAGAGAGATCCAAGCACAAGAGGCTCTCCAGAATGGACAGTTGGGATCTGGGGAAGGTATTCCTGATCTGCAGCCTGGAGTTCTAGCCAGCCAAGCAATGATTGAGAAAACGCTAACAGAAGATCCACGGTGGCAAGGTGAAGAAACACCTCTGTGAAGGCTCATCCATGTTACTCCCTCTGCTAAATGACAAGAAAATGTAACCTTAAATGTGATTTTTTTTTTTTTTTTTTTTTCTTAAGACACCAACTTTGTGTTGGCCAACTATAAAACAGATCAGTGCACTAAACCCCCACGACTTTGCCGACAAGGCTACGCTTGTCCCCACTACCACAACAGTAGAGACCGAAGACGTAATCCGAGAAAGTTCAAGTATCGGTGAGATCGGACTCAGGCTTACTAATCAGTCGTTTACCGGTCAAACGTTTCAAAGTGTCTGTGTCTGTATGTGACCTACAGGTCAACACCTTGTCCTAATGTGAAACATGGAGATGAGTGGGGTGAGCCCTCAAAATGTGAGAGTGGAGACAGTTGCCAGTATTGTCACTCTCGCACTGAACAGCAATTTCACCCTGAGGTGAGTGGATGGTCTTCAACTATTTATTTATGTATTTGTTTAATTTGTTTATTTATTTATTTACTTACCCTCATATGAGAACGTTGTGATATTCGCTGATTTCCTCTTCTGCTCAGATCTACAAATCCACCAAATGCAATGACATGCGTCAAACTGGATACTGTCCCAGAGGGCCGTTCTGTGCATTCGCACACGTAGAAAGTGAGTCAGCCTCAGTACGGTTTCACCTCTGATGAGAGACTTCCTCTGGTTTAGTTCACTACATTCATGCTATGTACCTCAGTGGTTTCACACTCAGTTAGAGAATGTCGTTCGATTTAAAAAAAAAAAAAAAAAACATCAAAATCTTTGCAGGAATCCCCTCGACAGAAGAGACCATGAGCTCATTGCTGACAGCGATCCAGTCAAGTTCCCAGTCCCAACATGGCTCGCAGCAGTATTCAGAGTGTCCAGTCAGTGAATGGAACAGCGGCTGCCACTCCACCACCAGTGCAACCAGTAGCAACGGCCAAGTAGGATGTGTATTACGTTGTCGCGTGCGTCTCTGGTGTCTACAACCATGTGTATCATGCATTGATTTGTCATTGTTTTATTTCATATATTGTTTTGTTTTGTTTTTTTGTTTCCAACCCAGACTAATCTCCATCGCCTTCATAGTTTATGCAGAATGATGCTGTTCTTTGATTCTTACTGGATAATCATATTCTCAAGACCATGTGCACGTCTCTTTCTCAGGTGTCATGTTCTAATAGCTCGACCGTAACGTCAAGCTCAGGGAGCGACAGTTTGTTATCCCCAGTGGGATCCATCAGCAGGCCCAAATCCTTAACTAATAGTAGCTTATGTTCAAACGCCACCACATCCAGTGTCTCATCTCTGACGTCTAACTATCCAAAAGCTCCGGGCTTTGAACGTGAGGATCAGGTACACAGACTCTTTGTAGTTTGACGAATGTAGGGCCTGATACCCACCTCAGTATCAGCTGTTTGATTCACTGATTGATTTGTCATTCATTTCTGCCATCTCTCTAGAACTTGAGTTATTTTCATATTAGTCACATTGTTGTTTTTGTCTTGATCATCTCACATCAGTGGATTGTCTCTCTATAGTCACCTTTGCCCTGTTTGCACACGTATACACACATTTTGGCTTCATAGACTTAGACAATGGACTTTGAATGGATCAAATGTCCTGAATGTTGAAGCTGTGGATTTGTTTAGTGAGACGTAAGTCAGGCTGCTGAAGGAGCTGCGTTCTCCGTAGACGCATCGATAAAGGGAATGTGACAACACAGAGGTGTTTCACGGACCTCCGTGTGGGGAGAATTTGAACGTTTTTCCACTGTGTTGGTTTGTCCAACTCTGTAAAACAAAACAAAAAAGTAGTAAGACAACCACTCGCATTGATCGTGATCGAAAATAAACCGATTTGAGTTCCGGCTGTCTGGATATTATCAGTCACAGCTCTAAGCCAGCACGTCCAAAACACATCCTATTGATATTGGTTCTCTGTTGAGCTGCTGAAGGTTTGTTACTTAAGCTGCTCTTCCTCTTTCCAATCATTTAGATTAAGAATAAGGGACACATGGATCAAAAATTGCTGGACCAAGAAAAACAGGTTTGTATTTAAACAGGGTGCGTAGTTGTGTTCCACGTTCTTATCATTTTAGTATGAAGTTGTATGAAAATGACTCAAAAGGTCTGGGGTTTTTTTTTTTGGGTGTCTTTCTATTCTCTTCCCCTCAGACACAAAATACTGTGTTCTCTGCGGTGAACCCTCTGGCTTCAAGTTTTACCTCCAGTATAACATCCAGCTTGGCTTCTAGCATCGGCTCCGATAGTTCTTCACCCACCACCTTATCAACAATGAATGCAAAAGCCACTCCGTTCTACCCAGGGAGCAACACCGTGGAGTCGGTCATCGGTACGAAACCCGCCGTGTTTGACCCCTCCTCCTGTCTCGTCTCGAGGAGTCTCCCATCGATGTTTCATGTTTGTTTGTTTTTTTCTTCCTCAGGATCCGCTCTGGACCTCAACTTTAGCGATATCAATGTTGCGTCTCTTGAAAAAGAGTTGGAGGAGCAAGACAACAACGCAGCACTGACGAGTAGGGACCGGACGTTTTTAGAAGCAGCGCGGTTTGTTTGGACGCGTTGCCCTGATTTGCCTGTTAAATATGGAACTGTCACCGCAGGTCAAAGGGTGCTCGGCGGATCTGCTCCAGTTAACATTCCTGGCTCGCTGGCACGTTCATCTTCTTTCAATTCCTCCTCATCGCTCTCCACCTCCCCGCTCAGCTCGCTGTCGCAGTCCTTGTCACAGTCTCTGCTGTCTGGGACGATATCACAGCAGAATCCACCTTCAAACATGTTGGCCAAGCAGGAGCACGGCCTCCTGGGAACGCCCACCTCCTCCTCCCAGACCTCTTTGGGTAAGCTGATCGCGTCTGGCATTTCACTCCCCAAGTGGGCTCCAAAGCGTTTGACTTCAGATTGCACTCGACACGTCGATACGTGTCACAAGAAGCGTTTGTTTACGACACGGACAGCCGGACCACGTCCTTGAGTCTGATTCTTTAGGAAGACAGTTGAGACAGTTTAGACTGATATGAAACGCAATCACCAGCGTCTGAATCAATGTCCAACGTCTGGACTTGTTCCCATGATGAGATCAGCGGAGAGTCATGTGACCGCGTCCAGTAGCAGTGAGTGTGATGGTTGGGATTGAATCATTTAGCCCGATTAACCACGAACCTCGTTTCCTCCCCATCACTCATCCAGGCTTGAATGGAGGCGCCAGCAGCATTTGGGACTTTGTAAGTGGCAGCTTTTCACCGAGTCCGTCTCCAGTTTTCAGCAGCCTGACCTCCACAGCCAGCAGTGCTGACCTGGCCCGGCTTTTTAGAGAACTCGACGAGGCCAAGAGGAAGATTAAACAATGGGAGGAGGCGTGGCATCAGGTCAAACAAGTAAGTCCGAGCACGGCGCGTCTCTTGTAATCACCGTGACCTTTGTCCCCAAACGACGTCTCCATCACGTCCCCGCAGGCCTGCGAAGCTTGCCAGAAGGACGCTCACGAGGCAAAGGAGCAGGTGAAAACGGCCGAAGCGGAGCGGCAGCTGGCGGAGCAGAAATGGGAGGAGACGGAGCGGAAGCTGAAAGAGCTCCAGGGGGACTTTGACGTGCTTTGTCGCACTGCGGGAACACCTCTTCTCCGTAGCTACGGAGAACTGGACCAGCTCCCCTTGTCAAAGCTTCACTCCATTCAGAGTCAACTGCGTAGTGACCTAGACCTTATAGAAGGGGTAAGAAAGTCTAGATCACACACGGCATATCACTTATAGCATCTTTTAGTGTTTCTCTTAATGCCGCCGCCGTTCACATCCACGTTTTTCTCGTCAAGCATGCTTGTTCAAGACGTCTGCATGAACCTGCAATTTGTCAAAGCTGATACTGATTCTTTTCTTCCCCAACAGGTAATATATCAGCTTCAGTCAAAGAAATGTATAGTTTGCCAAAAGCATGATCGTTGCATTGTTCTGCAGCCTTGCCAACATTATGTTCTATGTGAGAGCTGTGCGCCTAGTAAAACAGAATGTCCCTACTGTCGAACAAAAATACTCAAGTGGTGATGTATAATTACTCAAGGTACTATTTAAAGAAGTAGCTTTTTGACAAACTACTAATAGAAATGACATTTTATAAATAGCAATGTATGTTTCTTTGGGCGTATTTAGCATAACAGGATTGACGGTTGAAAGTATTATGAATTAGATAATGTACAGGGGAACCAATCATTAGCCTCGCTCATTTAAATTACCTCGCGCTCCTGGGAAAAAAAAAAATCCATGCGCTCTGAAATTAGAATAATGAATTACAGTGCAACTTTGCAGAGTATCTCACATTACTGTTGGCCAGTAATCGATTTTACACGTTGAATATAAACATGCAGGCATTGGTTGGAATATCTACACCCCACCGCACCGAATCAGGACAAAGGTGGTCTCTGGTGCGTCGGCGCCTCGACTTGCACATAGTCACAGCCAAGTAGGTTAGAAGACGTTTCAACAGTTGAGAAATCAGCACAGAGGTGTGTTACGCCAGTAAAAGATTTTTAACAACTAACAACCAACATGACCTAATATTGTCTACTAATTTTACACACTCAAAGCCATATGTCAGGTATTAACGAGTAGAGACGATTTGTGCAGAAACACCGTGTGACTGACAAATAGAACAATTCCACAGAAAAAGCATCATTGGTCGTTACCACGGCGACTGGTCACGAAAACGGGCGAGCAGACGATTACGACAGCCAGTCAATTCACTCGGTCATTTCAGAGCCATGGGGCACCGATAGTTGACAAACCCATTATTTGAATATGCAGCTTTATAAAATGTCCAATGAGGTGTAAGCGCTGAACCCGATCTGCACAAGGAACCCACATTTTCTTTAACCCCCCTGTTTATTTTTTGTTTCGTTTTTTTGATCTCATTATTTTTGACATAAGCAAAAAAGCTAAGCATCATGATTGACCAATGTTTTGAAGACTTTTCTTTGTGATTAAAGCACTTTGTTGACCTGGGACTATTAAAGGGTATACATACAGAACGTTTTCTTTAAGCTGCTTTATAGGTTTTTCTTTTGTCTTTTTTTTTTTTTTTTCTTTTTCCTATATAAGCTAATGTCTGGAGCTTCTACGTACTGTGAAACATAAATGGAATATTTCATGTTTCCTGATGTAAATGGCATGGCTCGCAGCATGGTTCTGCATATTCAGATTTAATAGAAAAGTATTTAATAATAGTTTCTACTTTCATAGATAAGATTTATACAAATTTCAATCAAATAAGTGCAAATTTAAAATGCATTTTAGGCATAACCAGCAGCTGTAATATCAGTAAGGCACATGCTACGTGTTAAGGCTGTCGATCAATCAGTTCTGTTTTGTAGAAATTTACATAGTGTAGTCATTCGAACAGCATGTATTGTGTTTTGTTTTTTTCAGGGTTTTTTGTTTTTTTTGTAGGAATCTAGCCTCTTGACCTTGTCTAGAACATATCGGCCTCTAACTCTTAAGTGCCTTGCCTTAGGTGAAAAGGTTATGTGTAGAATTGTCCGAGTAAATGAAGCTTGTCCACAAGTTTCCGCACAATGTGTCATTTGTGTGTGTATATATATATATGTAAAAGAAAAAAACATAGCCAGTGTATTTTGCCCCAAGTATTTTTAAGAAAGGTAATTGAAAACATGGTCGGTGCCTTTGGCCTGACGTCTAAACGTAAAGACAACCATCGTCCCTCTCATTCCTTGGTCGTGGTGCTCTTTTGGTGCAGCTTCAGGCTTTCAGTTTTACATTTCGGGGAGTATGCAAACAGTTGAGACGACAGATTTGTATAGCAACATATATAAAAATGCTTTTTAAACAAGTGCAGCAACTAATGTTACTGTAATGAGTTGGCAGTGAACGAAGAATTCTTTTGTGTCAGTGAAAGTTGGACTTGTGCTTAGGTTCCTCGAACTAAAATGACCTTCTACTGTGTTAAAATAATCTTTTTATTCTCGCTTTAAATTCATTAGGAAGTCATGTATCGACTGGTACATCTTTTGCTACTTATATAAATATATATATCTATATTCAGCTATATATAGAAAATACATTGTTTACATTCATATAAATGACAATTCTCAGAGGAAAATCTCAAAAAAGGTATTTTCACATAGACTGTATGAAAGACGTGGACGACTGAGCGTTTAAATCACTGCTGTTGTTTCTGCAAACAAATGATCCCGTATTTGGACGAGAGGCTGGAGAGGCAGATCGGACGCAGTCAGAAGACACTAAGTGTAAATTGAAGACGCCCACGTCCTCCTCGTGTCCTCCGTCAGTCACACAGTCAGACTCCGGAACGTGTTTATGAAAATCATCAAGTTAGAAAAGAGGTAAATTCCCCCGTAGAGTTGTACACAAGTGACGATTGGTTTTGCAAACAGGCGCCCCCTGCCAGCTTTTGGAAAGATTGCAGGATTCAGCCTCCTGAAGCTCCAGTCTTTTATACAGTCTATGTGTTTTCAATATTATCTAACAGCATAAATGGCAGTCTCAACACTTCTGGTATTGCATGTTGTGCGATATATTAACCAGCTACTCAACTAGAAAAAGAAAGTTCCCACTGTGTCACACTGCCAGAATATTTGTATTGACCTATTTCTAGTTAGTAAAGGCTTATTAATAACTTCTGCGAGCTTCGCTGCTATCGGAAAAAGGTATTTATGTAGTTTCTTGTAATACATTTAGATGTTTGAATGTTGTTATGCACCCACAGCTTCGAGTACAGAATATCGAATTATTCATTTGTAAAGTCACGTTTTCAAGTACTTTTGTAAATTCCCTAGAATGATGTCATAGACCTGTACTGCTGTAGATGTCCCTTTTCTAATTCACTGAAGGTATTTTATGGCATTTTCTTTCATCCCTCCATACACTGAGAAACAGTGTGATAATGCAGCTAGTTGTTAAGGGTTCTTTGGTCACCTAAATTAAGGACGTCTTGTGTGAAATTCTAAAAAAAAAACAAAAAACGAACCAAAGTGGTGTCCAGCATCTGTCCAAATGTGTATTCTAAAGTGAAGATTTGCCCTTTAGCAGAATTCAAAGTGTTGCTATGGTTTTCTCAGCCTGCAGTTCTGAGCAGGCCTGGTTCTTGCACAACGTCATGAAGGGCCAGTGAGCACGCAGACATCACCAGGTGTAGCTCAAATCCATCATTGTCCATGAAGGGAATTCTGGTTTTAGGTGGATTTTTTTTTGCTTTCATTGGAAATCTCTGTTTTGACATAAATCTCTTGGCAAGTTAAAACAACAGCAACAAAAAAAAAAAAAACAGAACTATGCCCACGACTTTGGCATCCAACTTTATTGGACTTGAGTCCATTTTCTGCAATTTTACCAAAGACCTGTACACTTGTTTTCTTTTGTATTACATTTCATTGTTTTATTTCTGTAAGAAACCGAAGTCGGTTTTAAAACAACAACAAAAAAATCACCTAGTACCTTAACTAGATATTGTTCATTAACAGTAAGTAATGTCATATTTTCTTCTCCATGTAAATGTGGCTTCCGTGAGTTGATAAATAACTGGGTTGCATTCCTAACAGACTGTGTATTTGTACATTTACATTTTGTGTAAAACTATACATTTGTGGCAAATTGGTGCAATACTGACTCGCAAATGCAGATGTTAAACGAGGATTCAGCGTCAGTATAAAAGTTGTCAGCAGTGAAGGATTGTCAACGTTGATGCTCCAGCAGTGGCCATATAAACGTCGTGACAGGACTCTTCTTAGTTTTTGGCTCAACAGCAGCTTCTTAATCACGTCAGAAACGAATGATTATGCATTATTTGATTTTGCAATGACAGAGCCAAGAGTCGCTGCACGGTGCTTTGTTGACATTGGGATTTGTGTTTTTGGGGGTTTTTTTTATAGAAAAAATAGAAAATAAATAAATGGTCCAAAGTGTTTTGTAGGGGAGAAAAAAATTGGGACTGATAATTGTGATGAGCGTTCATGGCAGATACAGACATAATGACACCAATTGTTAATACTGTATGTTGGTCATTTGTGTGACAAATCCCACGTTTTCTACGATAAAAACATGGAAATCAAACATTTACACAGTAAGCACAGCTTGTATTCAGATTTGTTCCACGTATCTAATGGACCAATGACGCGTGTGCCTTTTACGATGACATACCTTTGATTGGAGACGACAAAATCTTAACATTTGATTTTGAATAAAAAGTCCAGTGCCTTACATAACCTGAGTGGACCACGATATAATTGCTAAAACACATTTTAAAACACTTTTTTTGGGGGGCTGTCTGAGCCGACGGAGATGAATCAGATGAGATTTTCTCTTGAGTTCTGCAGGATGACGCAAATGTTCCAATTTACTGATAATCACAGTCTGTATTTGCCATATTCCACAAAAAAACCCCAAACATTTAAAAACAGCAATACTTACCCATCAGACATTCTGACCGTGATTGGACATTGGGCACCTAAAGTCAAGTTTTTTTGGGGGGGGGCACCAAATGGGAAGACTCTTGTAAATGAACTGTACTAGATATATCATTCTGCTCTGCATTGGAATCGTTGAATATATTTTGCATTCTCGTTAGCTGTTGTGTTGTCTTTGTTTTAATATTATAAAAATGGAGCCTGAAGATTTATGCAATCTTGTACATGTGTATGAGTATGATGAGCTGTTGGAATTCAAATACGAGTGTTGTCAAAGGTAAATCATCTGAATGTCTGATGGGTA
>JBBMJM010150634.1:0-10738 GCA_037832705.1 Centriscus cristatus
TCAGGCATCTATTATTTTTTTGTCCTGTATTTAGTAATATAATGCCCCCCCCCCCCCGTGCAGTACAAGATGACACAAGAAAACAAAAACAAAAATCATATTATACATAAGCCTAATAATAAAAATAAAATAAAAGTATGCAGCCTGCCCCACCTTCCCTCAGTGCATTACAAGAAGAAGATAAAAATCCAATAGTGCTTTTGAACTTTACTTGATTGCTGTATAATCTCCATAGCAACTTGTTTTCTTAATAAACCCGTATTTATATTGTCTCCAACAAAAAACTAAAATAATCTGAGCTGTATTGAAGCTTCTTCTTTTGTCCCTTCTCCACTCCTCTTTTTTTTACTATCCTTCAAATCTTTGTTTCTTACTCAGCTGCAGACTTTTTTGATTTTTTCTCCTTCACTGAGTGTTCTGGATGGAGAGTCAGAGCTGTTAGACTGAAATCAACCTCACCATGAGAGTGTAAGCGCGCGTCTGTGTGTGTGCGCGCACGAGTGAGCAGAGCTGTTAAAGTGAGATTGATCCATTGGCTGTAGCTGAGAGGGGTAGAGAGGTTGGCTGATTTTCGTTCCTACCGGTTTGGTCTCCGAAGCAAAGTCAACAGGTTGGCTGGGTTTTCTGTTGCATCAGACTACGAGCTCCTTACCGGGCAGAGTGGAGAGTCTGGCCAGGTTTCAGTCCCGATAGTTTATCCCTCTTTTATCAGCCAAGCATTGGCCAGGTTTCAAATCCCACTTGCATTGGCACAGATGCTGGCCCATTTGAAATCATTGCTTCTCTTATTACACGGTTGCATGGAGTTTGGCTGAACTTTCCTCATGCATTGCTTCTCTCGTCAAATGAACTTGTCTTCTTTATCTGGATTTTATGCTGCCTTTATGTCTTCAAATCTGATGTCACTTGTCTTGGCACAAAGGTTTTGTCTGTCTTTGCTGCTCTCTTTGTACAATATAATGAGAAAATTGTGAGTTTAAGAAAAACAGACAAATAATCCATCCATTTGCTTTACCCTTCATCCTTTGCAGGTTCACCTGGAGCTGAATGCAATGGCAAGGGCAGGACTGATGGATGGATATCGTGAGTTAAGCATAGCTGGGGTTAACGTCAGCTGGTAGAAAATAAATCATAAGGTGAAGGCGACATAAACAAAGTGAAGCTGAAATACGAACACGGTTTATTAATGAGGCTGAATAGGAAAGGGATAGAATACGCAAATGTGAATCATGAAATGGTTCTTGTTCATCTTAGGCATATCATCCTTGTATGAGTCTTCTGGCTTTCTTTTGTGTCTATGCACTTAATATCATATCACACGCACATATGCACGCACGAACACACACACACACACACACATGCACATCTGGTCGCTCCACTCTCTCATTTCCTATGTCCTGGGTGGAAATACAACAAGTGCTCTTGGCCCTCTCGTCCAATTGACTTTTAATGGACTAGTTAATTGCGGGATAATTAAATAGACTTTATCAAAGGGAACCCACACTTAGAGCCAGTCAGTCATATTATTTCTATACTATCAGTCTTGTGTCCCTGGGTGCCTCACACACTGTACACCTGAAATCCCTGTGGTGTCACACTGCATCTTCTTTGTGTCTTAAACACTTGTGGCTAATAAATCACAAATTGAGCCTTCTTACAAACTCTTATTTAACTTGAACAACTGCAGAGTGTCACCATCTGAGATGTTGTCTCTTGATGTAATCAAATTGTTTTTTTCAAGGATCAATTCTATATGAGCTTTTCAGTTTGTCATATAAAAATAGTGACTCTTTGCCGTTGATGTATGATGGCACACAAGTCAACTTGACTGTATATTAACACCCGCTTGAACCCCTTTACGTCATTAAACACTGAGCGCAAACAATATTTTCCTGAAAAAAAAACATTTGAATTCTGACCTGACCTCATATATATCATTGATACATTTGGTAGAAATGAGAAGTTATTAAGGATACTTAAAACACATTTATTTATACAACATAATTGCAAAGGAAACTGGCATGAGAGAGAGAATTCTTAGATTTTATTTAAATAGCTCTATACACTGAGAATGGCTTCTTTTACATGTATATTTTTCATAGAAACTCTGCAATTATATGCACTTGCTTACATCTGGTTTTACTTATTAATAAGATACTTTCTTTTTATTTACTTACCACCACCACCACTCCACCCCCCTCCACCTGCACATGGGTTGGTGAATCCAAAAATTACTGTAGTATTAAAAGGACCTGTAGTCAAGTCTTATTTAGAATGTATTACAATTTCAAATACTATGGAAATAAGTTACTTATGAGAGTAATGCTGCTAAATGTTGCCACAGAATTTAACGTTAATGCTGAAAAGATAACGGTAAATAACAATGCTGAGTATTGTGTACAGTTCTATGCCATTCAAAGAGTTGTTTTCTTTAATAATTCAATTTTGCAATTTACAATTTCAATCAGTGACATCTGTTACTGCTGGTGACATTGTATTCATTCACTTTGTCCAGTAATCATTTTGAGAGCAGCTACTGTGTATTTGCCATTAGTGTGAGCGAGTCACATCTATCTCATCTCGTTGATGTAATTTCATAAATTTCCTCCGTGTCTGGGAAACTTGATCAATCAAGCATCGCCCTCCCCAATTCGTTGTATATTCATCTTGGCTGTCAGCGGCCGACAAATCACCAGTGTCACGTCATTAACAAAGGAAATTGAGCAGCTGTGAGAGACAAATACTGAGTTAAAAGGAGCCAGAATTAGTGACAGTTATAAGGATGCCTTCAAAGGATCAACCTGTGATATCGTTACCTCTTTCAACAATGAAACTCAAAGACAATGAAGTAATCTTACAGCCTTTTCTATGAACGCATTAAGACAGATGGACAGACGCACAGCTAAAACTGCTGCTATCTGAAATGTAATAAATCTGAGGTAAATGACTATTCTCAGCATCTAGCTGAAGGCCACTGTGGCAGCCACCGCAGCTGCAGTGAGCCCGAAGAGAGATAATAACTTAGCAGTAATAATCTCACACAGCTCGAACAGACAAGTTCCTCATTGGAACGCAGAGAATGAAATCTCACATCGAGACGTGTTATTCCACCTTGACAGGTTGTCGGTTCAACCCCTCAGTGGAAGACGTGGAGGTGTGATATGAGAATGTGATCTGTGAATGTTTAATAGTCTCATCATCACACTTTGCGACAGCGACCTTTACCATGACCCTTAATGCCTTAACAGACTCTTTGTCTTGTCTTATGCAAAGAAAAACAGGAATAAAAATAATAAAATACAAGCCAGCTTTACTTTCTGCATTGCTTCCTGAGGTTCCTGTGGTTTCTTTCTTGTTTTTGGAACTTTTCCCTCACACTGATTGAAGGACGTTGCTCTCACTGTTAAGTCCAGTGAGGCAATTGCAATTTGTGATGCTTGGGATGATCTAATAGTTTTAAATTGAATTGTATTGAATGCCTTGTGTTTTGGCTTTACGTTTGTTCTGCTTACTGTCAATCTCTCTGTTGTGGATGTAACCTGCTAACTCTGCACTTTGCCTTCACAAGGAGTTGGTTTGTACTACTGTTGATAACATACACCATTTCGGCTTTTGCACCCAGGGACTGCCTGACAAGTTGACAACATTCACTTGTGACCTCTTTCTGTCACTTTGCCCATCTGGTGGGGCTTCAGAGTCAAATTGCCAGTAGATTGGATTGAAATCCAGTGGCCTGCAGTGTGCCACGAGAAGGACTGGGGAGAAAAAGCTGTAGAGGAGGTGTGAGGTACCAACGCCAGAGACACTGGCATAGATTTCCTCTGCTTGTCATCACCCTGTCTCATGTTTGCTCAGTAAGCAACAAACTTGCTGCAAAAGCTGAACCTGACTGTGAATGAAGACAGAGCAACCTTGTGTACTTCCCTGAAATGTGGCTCAAAGAAGACCAGGATACTCCACCTCCACGCTTAATGGGCTACACCACAATTTGGACAGACCAGGACCAACGCAGCTCATTTAAACCCACTGGTGGGGGGGTGATGTGAAGTGGCCCAGCAGTTAGACCTCCCCGTATATGGGAGCAGGATGCTACAGAAATAAAAGCAGAGACGCACTGACTCTCCCGATAGATTATATCTCACTACTTGTCATCTCAGCAGCAATACAGACTGTCCTACTTGTCTGCAACAGATGTTTGATTGTTGCCATGGCAACACCTCATATAACGCTGTATGCAGAACAACCCTGGGGAGGTCTGGTCGCCCCTTACCACACGAGGGGTGTGTAGTGAAAAGGTAGAAACCAATTACCAGTGTAGAGAGCAACTGAGGGGCTGCTTCACTGCTTCATGATGCCACAGGTCTTCTAAAAATCAAGACACATAAAACCACAGGCCCCAATAACACAAACACTAATACTAGCCGTGCCTCTACTTCAACAAAATGCCTTTTAAACCATTCAAACACACACCTGTGTGTTGATTAACCTGTTTATACCACGGGATAGTTTTTTTTTCTTTTGCCATTTTTCGCTTCTAGTTTCCATTTATCCCAGTTGTCTGAATTTTTGTCCCTTTCAAACAGGTTGAAAGAAATCATCCATCATGTTGTTTGTTTTCCTTGTCAGCTGTCCAGTGGTTACTGCTGACAGTTGTGCTTATGCTGATGTAATAGGTTGGCTATTAGAAAGGTGAACCAGGAGCCGAGCTACATGTGCATTTACACGGTCTTAATGTGCAGCTGCCAGCCAATCACAAAACAGTATTCACCCAGACCATGGTATGAATCCTGTTGAAAAAGACAGCCTTTGTCGAAACGTTGCGATTATCTTTGCTACCGTTGTCTTCAATAAATTGTTATCATTATCATCTTGGAAGAATCCTGTTCATTTTATTAATCAGACTTCTACCAAAAAATCTGAACGGAATCATTCTGAATTAATGTATTTTCTTTCAAGTTTACATGGAAATGGTAATTCCAAATTGAACTTTACACGGAAAACACGTTTGGCTTTTTAAAATTCCACTTAAGGTCTGAGGCCTGGGAAGGGTTCTGACTGGATAGGAGGGCGGATGTTACATATTTACGTTGACTGGAAGACATCACATCATCACAACGTCCATGAATAAAGCAGCCTTTTATGGTTAGAAGGTTTATTATAAGAGTTTGGTGGAGAGACTCGCAGTGCAGCGGAGTTCTGTCGGTGATAGTTTCCTGCTCCATCTCTCTTCTCTTACTCCATCTGTTACCATGAACATTCACACCAACTGAATGACTGCTCTACCCCAGCCCCCAGCCATGTTATTTTTAACTCTTCAAAGCTACTTATTACATAAATAGTTGCTGACCAGTGTTTACTGCGAGCTACCATATTGGTATCTTTATTAACATGAACAATACAGAATATATGTGTCAACGCAACAGAAGGGCAAAGGCATAAGCATGCAAATCATCATGCATCACGCAAATCAGGGAATCCTATGCGGGCAGGATAAAAAGAATGAATGATAGCAGGCTAGTGATCGGTGTCTGTTATAGATATGCCTCTAACTGACCATGGGCCATTAGATGTCAGTATTTTGCAACTCTTTACATAGTTCACCTTTAAATAAACTAGCTGCTTATTTTGGAATTAAGTTTAATTCAGAATGGCAAATTTCATGTGGAATTAGGTGTTTACATGGTCAGTTGGATTCTGAATTTTAGAGAAACTACACTTCCCCAACACTCCATTTTTCTTTTTTGTAACATTTGCTCTCATCCTCACTTAATATTTAAAGGGATCGTTCTCCTGTAGCCCTCCAAGGTCTTCAGTGAACTAAGAGGCCTGCAGTGAGATTATTTAATGACCAATTAACTATTGTTTGTTAACCAATCTGTCCTCCTCAGCATCTGAACCAATAAAGTACTTAGTGTTGTAAAAAAGTGTTGTAGTGTTGTTTTTCAAATTAACTACTTAATATCTCCATTACTTTACTAACAGCCGACTATCCAAATAAAACATAGTGACACTGCCTACCACACTTTCATTCAACTAATTCATCTGATTTAGAACAAATAACCAAATATGAGTCTTATTTGCAGCTGTGCCTGTAGATATACACCCATTTAACAGAACTATCAGCTCTAATGTCCAAACTATCCAATCAGGCCTCACAATCTAAAATTACGTTTTTAACTGAATATCTTCAGGTTTGGGGAATGAAAATGGCAAATGGAGTCTACTGTATTTGACAACATGCCTGTTATTTTTGCAGTTTGTGAGAGTGGTTTCACTATAATGATCAGCTGGTGAACATAAATCATCACAATAATACAGTGGCAGAGTTAGTGTTAATATTGTATGATTAATCAGTTCATATACTATTGGAAAGAGACCCACAGCTTTTAGAACAGTTTTGGCAAAAGATTTCAATTTTATTTCAGTCTGATTCATGTTGCAGACTGTAGCGTGGGTGAATGCCTGATTGTTTCATTTAATCTGCCCAGAGGGTGAGATTAAGGAAGTTCAGCAGTTATGGAAGCAATGGCTCCCCAGTGACAAAACCTATTAATCAACTAGAGAAAGGTATGCATCCATTTCCAATCGTGGAGTATTTTTAATGCATGTTAGAGGTTTCATCTTCCTCAGAAATAGTTTGACAAGTTACATCCACCAAGGAGGCTTGTTTGTCTGCCTGCCTGTCAGATGGATCAAGTAATAACTGCCAGGCTAATTTATATGAACCTTGGTGGAGGGCTGTCACATGGGATGAGAAAGAACCTGTTAGCGTCAGTCATTTTTCTGAAAATCTGAGCGGCAACATTCAGGTTATTTGGGATAATCAAACAGTAATCTTCTCAAGGTCCCATGTTTGCCTCTGGACACTCTGATAACAGAATATACTGACATCAGCACATGACTGTCTTCTCTCTTTGAGATTTTATGTACGCATGGCAGCATTTTCATGTTTGGAGCTATGTGTTTATGTCGGGCAAAGACCAGAAGACAAGGGGGCACCCAACATCTTTTAATTCAACTTAAAACAAGACAATTTCACAATTTATTTGCTGTGCCGACTGCTGTTTACCCACTGTAGCTGATTGCTTTCAAAATCACTTCGGCGTCTGCTGTTTTATGGAGTGAGTGTAGAAGAATTGTTGAAGAATAATTGTCTTGGTTATATTATCATGTCATTTCTCAATTGGTGACAAACTGGCTATCAGACTCAGCGAGGGATTCATGACAAAAAATTGTGAAACTGACTGATGACCTTCCTGACATTCAACAGATTTAACTATCTGACCGACAGTTTCATTATTTGGTGAAACTAACTAATGCAATGCTGCAGCCTGATGGAAGCATCTGTCAGTCAGAATAAGTGGCTTATTTTTAGTAATTGCGAGGCCCGGTGGGGTGCCATGTTCAACCAGGCTCCAATGACAACGTGCCCAAGGCGAACATGTTCGCAAACATATCTACAATCCAACAGTAATACCCCACTGCAGCCGTCCTGAAATGAGATGAATGTGTCAACGTTGACTTTGCAGACATGCATGTAAGAGCAGCATGCACAGTCACCCACAGTGTGGCTGCTTCACACATATGCTTAATTTTCAGCCCTCTCACCCTCATTTCCCCAGCCCTTCCCTGTCCTTAAAGAGTGGCCTGTGTGGTACAGGATGGTAATTAAAGTCTGCAGTGATTGGAAATATAGCCGCACACCATGTAATTTTAATGCTGTGGCCCTAATATGCCAAGATACTGACTGTAATTGGATTTTGATAGGTTACTAATGAAGATGCACTTCCTGGGAGACAGACGTGACAAGTCATCTGTTTTACACCAGTACACTTTGAGTGTGTACGGTAACACATACACTCACACATTGGCTTGAAGGCTCACTCTCATATGCAGATCAGGAGAGAGAGCCATATGTGTGCACATGTGCAGCATGTCATGTTCAGAGTCGAGCAGCTAGCGTAGTGTCCTTCCTGTGCTGTGACGATAGTAGTAGTCGATGCAGTCATGGTGCTTTTCCACAACACTGTTCCTGTAGGTTTTTGCCACAGACAAGCAAAAGAATCAGAGCAGGAGACAAGAGCTGATGTACTGATTCACTATGGATTTATGATTCCTAAGACTGGCACTTTTCAGCACTTCAGGAAGCAGTGCTTCTGGATCAGTGCGGATCTGTGCGGCGAGTCTGACAGGTGGGCTGCACTTCCAAATGCACTTCTGTCCCTCACCACGCACAATGACCCATGTGGTCAGAAAAAAAAAGCAAAGGTGGACAGACCTCTTACAGTTTACCAATACTGTAGCGTTCTGTTATTTCAGTTCTTCAGTTGGGTCATTTGTCACAGTTCCAGCTACCAGAGACTCGATTTTCTATTACAATTCACTGCCTCCTCGACGTGAATGGAGGTGATGGTGAATTTGCTGCTCAGCTTGTGGCTTTTTGTTGCAGAGGCAAAACTCACTTGACTTTCTTGCTGCAGGTCGCTCTGTTCGGCTTTTTCTGAACACTCCCACCTGCCAACAAACACGTCTGTACTTCTTTGAAGGGTAATGATGTATTCCTTGTGCCCATCAGCCATGTTAGCATGAGATGAAGAATTAAAAACGGTTGCTATATCGCCAGTATTTGCAAATTCCAACTGATTCTTGTGTTGACCGTACTGCTCGTCTCGACTCAGCTCGGTAGGCACCTCGCCAGAGGAGGTAGGTGCTGGAGAAGTTGTCTTAAACACCCGCCTCTGTAGAAAGGTTGTTCCAATTCAACAATAATAGGTTCCTTATCTCCATTCAAACCATTTGTCTTCCCTGGCCAACGTTGCTATCCTAAGACTCCCATCCCATGTCCTTCACGTGTACTCCAGAGTCTTAGCCCCCCTACGGGAGCTATGAGTCATGCCCTACTTATGTGTTTGATTATCCCATGTTTTGTCCTTGTTGTGACGTAGCAAGTCCAGTCGCATACAATTTTAATTCACCAATTTCCATGTCCTCAGTAATGCAGAACCTACAGATATGTTGTGGATTATACTGACTATTATGTTTGTTGCCATGCCAACAAAACCACATTAGTTTCCATAACTGTGACCAAGTTAAGTTTGGGTGACAAAACAACAGTGGTGTTACTTATGTCAGCCTTATAAATGATTGAAACTTGGTGGTTGCGTAGGGGAATGACCTTACCTTCACACGTGCATGAACACATGTGAACCTAGACATGCACATACTTCATGCAATGCAAACAGTCCCTTGAAAAGCATTTATCTCGTGCAATACAGCTTTATGAAAGCAGATTAGTCCTCCCACACTATACAGACTGAGATATTCCTGCTCACATTTCTTTACAAATATATATCCAATATTTCACTACCCGCAGGCTATTCTAGTGGGCTACGGAGTAGAATATACAGTAAAAAGGGGATAACTTCACTGCCCGTGAAGATTGAGGCTGAAATAATTCATGTGTTGTGTGGTTGAAATGTGATGCAGTTGCAGTTGGTTTGATTTCGCCGATAGTGTGGTTTGTGGACAGAGAGTGAAGTGGGGATTTCCCTTCAAAGCTACAATCATGTACTGTATGTTCTCATAATAACAGACTGGTGCCATACACAACAGACCAAAATTATACATCACAAGGGGCTCCAGAAATTCAACACTTAAGGCGACGTACACACAAAGACTTCATACAGACCTCGCGCTTGAGGACAATATGTTGTAAGTCACTGCATTTTTAGGCTTTTTGGTTTCTCAACAAATGGCTGTGCCATAAAGGTTGAAAGTGCTCAACAGTGCAGCAGCACTACAGATACTTACTGTGGTATCATCACAGTACAAATGAGATCAAATGCCTGCATATGTACGTATTTACGTAAACCGATCCTTCTCCACATTTCATTAGATAATTTTATCGATCGCCAAGAGAAATTTACATAAATTGCAAATTTTACAATTTACATTTACTATACATTTCACAATTACATCAATTACAAATTCACATCTCTTTCAGACTCCCTTATGTCGGCAATCCCTAAAGTATGCTCTCTTCCTCTGCTCTCAGATTTCCCCACAATCTCTTGCCTCTCTCACCTCCCTACGCTTCTTCATCCCACCTCTTACTTATGCTAAACTCTCAATCTCCTTCCATGTCTTTAATCTAACATCTCATTTAGTTGAGCTAAAAGAGGTCAGACTCCAACATCAAATTAGCTTTCCTCCCCTTAGCCTATTGCTCCTCCCTCACCCTATTTTCCCCTCTCTACATCAAATATCAACCCTTCATTATGCACTGAATGTGTTTTTCCGTGAAGTCAAATTTTCTGCAGTGGCTTTTTGACAACATAGGATGAAACTGTCCCTCATTAGTCATGTTCATCCTGCTTTGATCACTCCTATAATATATGTGTGTGTATGTGTGTGTGCATGTGTGTATGAAGCATAAGCACATCTACATCTAGTATAATCTACATCCTGTGGTCCAAGAGGATCAGGCCCGTCTTCATGAGAAAAGGGAAATGATCTCTACAAGCACAGCAAACACACTGTTGAGATACTTACACCCATCAGTTTACGTTTTCACCAAAAATACAAAAATGACATTGCAATAACACAAGCACATAAATCAAAGTGTGATGTTGGGGTTTGTAATGGTTTCTAATTAACATGGTGTTTGTGGTCTAGTAATAAAAGTACATTCATCACATGACAAAACGTGATAAGTTGTTGTCTGTTGCCAGATTGAGAT